>BMAC01002081.1:2772-18236 GCA_014905375.1 Phtheirospermum japonicum
TAGAGTTTCAGATAATTAAATACAAACTCCACTAGCAACTTTGTTGATGATATAAATAATCTCAGAAAACTTAGCAAATGCCATACAAGGAAAGAACAGTTGAGTACCAATAAAATCAGATAACACATTCCTTCTCCATCAGCAGAATTGAATGCCCATGTATTCTTAAGAAACGTAACCCGATAAACATTGATGAAAATTTTCAATAATTTAAATGAACATAATTAACTAAACCCTCTAAAATCCTCTAAACTGAACACTCAGACTCTCGTCTCCACATGCTTGCACTATTGCAAAACACGAATTGAAACTAAAATAACAGACATAAACACATATACATTGTTTATTGTCACAATTATAAACATGCCAGCATAGATTGAAAATAAAATTGAAATAGAAGAGAGAGAAAGAGATTCCAAACAGCAAACCAATGCAGGTGGAATTCAGAGACAAAAGCGAATATCATTAATCCTAAACACAATCCCAAAAAAATATACGGAGCTCAAAACCCTAATTGATGCGAAATTAAAACCCWAATTCAATTGCTGAAGARGCCAATGTTGGATTACGCAGACCCGTAAAAACAGAAATTAACGACACGCAGTAMGGAAAGGGGTGGATCGTACCCGRAGAAAATCAATTAACGCGTTGAAAAAAATGAAACGGGGAATTAATTGTTCTAATTATTGAAAACAAGCATCTAAACATACATACGCATACCTGTATGTACGTAATTATACCTCACTGCGTGTATTTGTGTGTTTCTGTGAGAGAGAGGGGGATTGCTRGGCGGTGCCAGCAAGCGGTTGTATTAGGAGGCGGAGGGCGGCGTCGGCGTCGTGTACGACGGTGCATWGCTTGTAGATGCGCCTCGTCCAATGTGGATGCGCCACCACCACCGTATAGGCCTACGCCGCCACCGCTTCCTCTGCTTACCCCGTTGTACCAGCCTCCGCCGCCTCCATAAGATCCGCCGCCTCCACCGCCGCGGCCTCCCTGCACGGATTGATGAACCCAAATCATTGAACCACTTCCCCTTTTTCACATCACTCTCTCTGTTGAAACCCTAATTTTACACGCACTGTTTTGTTCATGACTTTTGGGGGGTATAATGATCATTTCACATGCGGGATTAATTGAGTGATAAATTATCACTGGGTAAGGGGTGGGATGGAGTTATCCCCATCTCATAGGATAATTTACGGGCCTTCATTTTTATACCGGGATATAATCATAAAAACCAAATACTGGATTAAGTGGGATATCCCACATAATCTCATCCTGTCACTTGAACCAAACGAGCCCATAGTTAATTATTGTATCATTTTTACAATCTTTTTTCTTTTAGTACATTGGTTAGAATTAATTCCAATATTAGCACCCTTTAGTTAGAATTAAGGTTACCTATTTTTAAAATATATAAAATTTATTGTAATTTGTTTAATTGTAAAAACTCACCCACAATTACTGCTCCCCACAATCGCTCTATATCCTTTCAACACCAATTGACACATATCACACGTGTCCTTTCAGAGGAGAAAAAAGCTTTGCCATATTTTATCTCAGTATGGTGAAATTCTAAGACTATATCTCACTCCCGAAGGCCAGTCATTATAGGAAATGACTACGGTACAAGCGTTGATTTTTTTATATTAAAAACCTAAATTTATATTCTCATTCATCTGATGGTTCCTATTAATTGAGAAATGGTGCCGTGAAGGCACCGTAGAAGTTCCCGTCATTATATAGTTTATTTATTTATTTTGCTTTTGAAATGCGATGTTTTGAATTGGCTTTTTAATTGGGTGAATTTGAGATCGTAGAGTGTAGTGATGCGTTGTTAATTTAAGAAGATTGGTTCTCCAATTGAAATTTGAAAGTGTTTATTTATTATGTCTAATTTCAATTATTTTGGAACCATTTCTTGTATGCATATCCTGCTGCACAAGTGCTTCGAGGACAAGGATTCTGAGAGGGGTATTTAGCTTGCTGTTGGGACAATACAATTTGAATATTTCAGCCTAGATTTTGTTTATTTATATCTTAGGATTTTAATATATCAAATTTTGAAGTAATAAATAATTTTTGTATTTCTCAATGTAGATGGGTCGAGTTCACCGACAAGAAGGTTGCTAAGATGTTAAATGGAGACAGATTGGTATGTTCACCTTGACTAGTTTTTCTCTAACTTGGTTATTATATTTATTTTGCTAATATAGAAAATAATTTGAAGTTGTAATAGTCGGTCGAGATGATCGTAGTATTTTCTTGCACTTGTCATTTTTATTGTAATTTTGGGTTTAGGGGGAAGGAAAAGATCATCATTCTATTACGACCTGTGCACAAGAGACTTGCTCCCATGTAGCGAAGAAAACCTAAGGTATCAAATATATGAGTAAATTCAAGTGGGACGATCTTACTGAAGAGATAGGTGTACAAGGCAAGGCTGCACCTATGAAATATAATGATCTGAGTAAACTGTTATTATATTTTTAGCATTCAAGAATGCTAGTCGAGAGCAAAAACTGACGTTAGAACAGGACTTTTATATCGCTAAAGTCGACCAATCAAAAGCATTAAGTAGTATAAAAGAACGACTAAAAAAGGTGAATAATCCCAAGAGGATGACTAAATTTGTCATGCCATCGTTTGTTTGTTTGTGGATAATTAATTTTTTCGAACTGTGAAATACCAATGCATTTTAATTGTCGAATCCATTAGTGGTTCACATATCAATACTATTTTATTAAATAAATGTAATTGTTTTTAGTTTACTTGCTTTTCTACCCAATACCTATGTGATGCCTAGTCATGTTGTAACATACTTTTTTTGCTTTTCATACTAAGGAGTATTTCATCAACGACGTCGACATTAAAATATATGATTTTTATGCTGAACCAGAAATGTCTTGCCCCATTGTTGTTCGAGCACACTACGAATAAATAGGACCATAGTTACCAAAGTGAGGGTGAATCCCCCGGTACATTACTATAAGATCCGAGGAAATATATTTTCAGAAATAGTCGTTGATTTAATCCTTAGTTGGTTTACCTTTTAATTCTCGATGTATGTAGGTCGTCATAAAATACATCTAAATTATTTGTATCATTTACTCTATTTCTTGTTGACAACATTTTTTGGAATTTAAGATATGATTGGTTTTGAAATTCTTTTATCTAACTCATTTATATTTCTTTTAGTTGATGTACTTATTCTACATATGAACATACGTTTACTTGTGCTCTACCAGCAGTCTACTTTTGGGTGCCTGCGATTGTCAACGTTTAATTTCTTTTCTTTTTTTTTAAGAATTTATTTTGCACTATGACTCAACCAAAAATAGTTTGTCACCATTTTTTCAATACAATTCGATCTACTTCATTTCTCAATTCAACACCACCTTTAAAATTTCCCGATTCACATAATAGAACAATGTCTTAAAATATTTTCCAAAAAAAAAAAGGAATAGAATACAAGACATTTGATTCACAAAATAGAACAATGTCTTCAAATTATTCTACATCATTCTCTTGTTTGGCTATGTTGGATGTTTATGTTGTAATGGTTTTGGAAATTGTTTCTTATCTAGCTTGTTGAGAATCAGAATTTCATGAGATTAATGTTTATCATCTGTTTATATACTATTTTGGTTCATTCCATTAGAAATGTGTTTACCTATTGCTTCCCAAATTTATCATGTTTATCACGTGTTTACCTATCATTTTATTTATCATGTGTTTACTTATCATTTCTCAGGTTTACCATGTTTTTACCAATTGCTTCTCAGGTTTATCTCTCTTATATTGTGTTTACTTATTGTTTCTCAAGTTTGCAATGTTTTTATCTATATGTTTCCCGGATGTTAATATACTATCTTTGCAAATATAAGCCACCAATAATAAACATAAATTGCGTGAGTTAATGTTTATCCTATGATTACCTATTGTTTCTTAGGTTTATATCTTATTTGTTTTTGTCTATAACATGTGCTCATCATATGTTACTCGTATGTTTTATCTACTTCCATAATACACCAAAAGTAATCATCTGACATAAGATGATTTTGATTTCAAAGAAAACATACAATACTATCATTGTAATATTTTTGTGATAGATAAGAAAAATACCAACAATAGAAGTTTCTTTATTTGATTTGGAAAAATAACCAGATCTCAGTAGAATAATAAGCAATTGGACCCCTGCATAAATATATTGTTTATTTATTACATGTATACATTCTATGGTCTATTTAAGATATCATCAATATGGAATCTCAATGTCACGGTCCCAAAACAAGTAATGTCCTTCATACACTTCAGACTTCAGAGTATAACAGAGAACATAAAATGCAATAGAAAATCACAAAATAAAGCAAACAAAACTCCATCCAATTACTTCTGCAATAAGTTTCTTCATATTATCATACTTGCAGCATGGATCTATTGCAATGCCGACCACTATTAAGCGTTGACCCCATATACTTCAAAAACAACATAATCCCACTCATTTACGACCAAGTTATAATAAAACACGTCGACAAATAATAAACAACAAAGACAATCCGAGAATGAAGATATTTTAATGTGAATCATATTTTAATCAACCAAAACAAAGTGTCACTGTTATTTGATTAGGACACCCAAAACAAATGTTCGCCTAAAACAAATTTAAAAATAGAATATGCCGGCTGTTATCAAAAACTTCAAGAAAGAAATAAACGCTAGAAAAAAAATGAAAACAATCACAATGCCTGTTAACGCTATCATATTTTTCATGGTACAGAACAAATTCTCAAATTTAAAATCCATAAATAAAAAATAAAAACAACATAAACTTGGAAAAAAAAAAAGGTATTTCATCAAGAGGTAAATTAAATTTTTTGACTGTATTGCAGATTGATTATAAAATATTAACTAATTATTGAAAATTTTAAAATAAATAAAAAAAAAGATATCAATTACACATAGTACTGGACAGTAAAACTCACCCTTCTTCTGTTGGTTTCTCGTTGATCTTTATTTGTTGTGCCTGGAAATATAATCTCGTCCATCTCCGAAAAATATTTATTCTTCACTTGGTGTGATTTTTTAAAATCTTCGTAACAGTCAAAATTTTTTTCTTCTTTATTCTTTTGAATATTTTTATGCCTCTTCTTCTTCATCCATAAATACGCACAATATGAGTTACATAATGGAGTGATTTATGCCTCTTCTTTTGTTCACGTTTAATTTAGGGCAATATATTCTAGCCTTATTTTTGGTTAATTATAAGATATTTAAGGATAGCATGTTGAAAAGTATATTCTCGTAAAACCAAGATTAATTTTACAGTGGTTGTTAATAGGTATTGTTTAACTATAGTAATTAAAATGAAATTATGACTCCTAAATGAGGTATCCAGGTAATTTTCCATAAAAAAAGAGAAAATGCTAATAAATATTACCTTTTTAATTTTTTTTTTCCTATTTTACCTTTGGTTAGTTTTTTTTTTTCTCATTTATGATACATTTTACTTCTATTTTACGAGATGAGTTTATTTTTTTTCTCAAAACTATTTGACTATAGTCAGCATAATTGTTGAGTTATTTTCGTTCATTTAATACCTTAATTATGGGGTTTAAATGGAAAATCAAGATATTGATTTTATTGCTAATTTCTTTCCTTTTACTATTTTAATGTCATACCTTAATTAATGCTCTCTCACCTCTAAGATATTATTAGGCCCAGCTAAATGACATAGCAAAGTCAATAAAACTTTGCATTTCTTCTAAAACAACCAGTCGCCACTAACATGTTACGAAGCAACCATAGCCACCCACCTCTGATTGCAACCATATTGCTAGAGACCTTCACCGTCAGCAATGACGGAGACCTCCGATTCAACACACAACAGCAAAGGCGCCAAGCTATCGGCGCTAAATAAAGCAGAAACAGCCGCTTCTTTTGCCTTGTCAATATGATGTCTTCGACGCCAAGAAACCTGGTGACCGGGGAGCAGCAGAGAGCTCCACTAGTTTTATAAGTTTGTCGGATATATTTTTATATTTTATATTTTTTGTTGATTTAGGATATAGGTTGTCATCTTATCCATATGATTTTATTCACTTTTTTCTTCTTCTTATAATGATTGCATATGTTTCTGGGATTTAAGTTGCATTAATTTTTGAAATTCTAGTTGATATCCGATTTTGTTTTTATTATCAGTTTTTTTATATTTATATATAAGTTTATCATGGATTTCTTTACGTTTATCCTATGTTTACATATGGCTCATCTTCTTTTTACAAGTTTACTTTGGTTGATTTTGGTAAATGTATAATTCACTTATAATTGATGTATTTTATTTCGTAAACAGCTTATGAGTTATGACGGTTGATTGTATTTAACAAATATTTTTATATCTTTCTTAACGAACATATGCATGACTTGTGTTGTCTCGTTTTTAGGAGAGTCTAGTTTTAATATAGTTAAATCAGAATATGTGATGGAATTTATATTGTGGATAGGAGAAAAGAAAGTTCGTTAAATGGTTCTCCAAGAAGTGATTATGCCAGGGACATCAAGAGTTTAAACAAGAAAAGATAAATACAAAATCAGTTATAAATAAACCTTTGAAATTTCACTATTTTGGGACTCCCGACTATTATACACTTTTACTAATCGATAGATAATTAAATACTAATAAATATTTAAACATAACAAAAGTAGCTCGGAATATAAATGAATGTCAAATCTAGGGTTATGATTTATTATATGAAATCAACTCAAAATCAACCACAAGCAAGTTTTTTCGACTGTTAACTACATTATGTATGCCCAATCATGAAAGTTGACATATTTTATGATCAATCAAATAGAAATCAGTCTCAAGCAACAAAGTAAACAAAATATTGAACATTAAAAATATCATTAATATGTAATTCGGTAATGTTCCTACTAGATATGTCATTATAATCTCAAAATAAACCCTGCAATATCAATTTAATTTAATTTTTCGAGTGATTCGACTTCACAGTTGATCTTGAATTTATTTGTATCAATTTCATTTAACTATATATATATGTGCATTCTTTTTTTAGTACAACCATAATCACTTGAAAGTCCATGTACTTGTTGTCTTGCCGCACTGGCCACCTGTTCTGCATGTAATTGTGGCAATTTTCCCGTACTTTTATTTAGGGTTTAGTGTCGTTTTTAGTAGTTTTGAGTCAAGTTTTGTTAGGATTTTAGGTTATTTTCCTGTTTTAATGCTTCAAACCCTATATCTATAATGTTGATGAAGTTTGTTTGATTCATGGGTTTTTGAGCTTAGAATTCTTATGTTGTAGGTGGATTAATGAGTTAGAGTTGCTCCAGGATGTGCCGACATGCGCCTAGGTTTGAGCCAAATCATTGAGGCCCAATGTCCGTGCCAAAATGAGAAAACCGAGCCACGAGCATCAGGGCAGTCGATCGAATGCCATTCCTGTCGATCGACTGACCTGCCGATCGATAGCATGATCGACGACAACTTACAGAATTGACTGCTCGACAGTAGCCAAATCACTTGGAACCAAGGCAGTCGATCGACTGAGAACCATGGATCGACCGAAAGCTCCGAAATTGATTGATCGATGGTAGGTGGGCATGGATGAAGCACATCAGTCGATCGACTGCCAATTGATCGACCGAACTGCAGTAGATCAACTGGACGTCCCGGAATTGTGGCATTTTGACAATTTTGCCCCTACAAACAACTATATAAACCCCACCTCTTTCCACAAAGAAGGGATCCACTCTCCTCCCAACTCTTGCATGTGTTTGGGAT
Source organism: Phtheirospermum japonicum (assembly GCA_014905375.1). Classification (NCBI taxonomy): domain Eukaryota; kingdom Viridiplantae; phylum Streptophyta; class Magnoliopsida; order Lamiales; family Orobanchaceae; genus Phtheirospermum; species Phtheirospermum japonicum. The sequence continues at coordinate 10,580 of BMAC01002081.1, forward strand.
TAATTCACTTTCTAGCTTTTAGATTTATTTTTCAAGCCTTGCCTTGGGTTTGTAAGCCTAAGAAGAATTCAAGTCCTCCATTGGATTTTATTTTGTTGCAATTTCATTCAAGTTTGTATTTCCTTATCTTAATTCAAGTAAGCTTTCTTTTAATTTCATGCTTGTTCTTCAATTTCAAGCTTGTTATTCATTTTATGAATTTTGCCTTATCTCTTAGATTTCTTGTTAGATCTTGTGATTTGTCCATTGAATTTAGGTGAGTGACACACCAAGATCATAGGTCGAGTCCTTGATCGTTTTTATTTTGAGTGTTTCATATGCTTTATGGTAATCTTTGTTCTCATGCATAGTTCTAAGTTGAATCTTAGATCTACTCTTCGTTTCTTGTTGTTTCTCGTAAAGTTTTAAACTTTCACGTCAAATTTTATTGCTTTTTATATTGGTGTTTTCAATTTTTGCTAAGTTTTATTATTTTCAATTCTATGATCATGCATGCATGGTTGTACTTTAGGTTGTTTTAGTTGTACTTGGTGAAACATTGCCTTTTGTTTCTTGTTTTCATTCTTGCTTGCTATTTCCATTAGGCATAGCACGAGGCATTCTAAATACTTGCATTTCCTTTCATAGTTAATCATAGTTTCATCTAGTTTCCATTTATTTCCATTTTCTCTTAATTCCAACAAGCTAAAAACTCGTCGATTCATACTAGCAATCGAAATCCGATGATACCGAGCCAATGAACTCTATACACCACTAAAAATTATAAAACAAAATGGTGTCTTTGCGACTCAGCTTGGTTAAGGTTTTTGTTTTGCTTGTAGTTTCTTTGTGTTTCTAGCTTTCTTTTGAACTTGACGCTTTTATTGAGTGTATGCAAGGTCGTCGAACCTTGGAAACTATTTGTCTCCTTATATTCTGAATCCTGAGGGATTAAGGCATTTACAACATCCCCTTTCTACTCATTTTGACATGGCAAATAATCTTCTGAATACCGGCCCATTTTCCAATCCCAACGGAAAATTACCACGGGTTTATCCTCAAAGCTCTAGCACTCCCGAGCCCATTGTTCATGTCGAGCAATCCCCACCATGTGATAAACTCGGGCTTTCGACTCCCCACCCAACGAACCCTCCCGACCACGCTCTAGGAAATCAAGGGAGTGGTTTTACCACTCGTGGACATGCCATGCGCCCACACCAAGGTACCACACCTATCTCTCATCCCCCTAATGCATTCAATTCCAATAATTATGGCAATGGAGGCTACATTCTAAATGTGGGAGGGCATAGTGCAAACTATGTTGGGAATGAGATGAGTTTTAATGGTTTTGGCAACGTGGGAGGGCATGGTGCAAACCATGTTGGGTATAATGGCTTCTCAAGAATGAATGGTTCTTATGGAGGTTATGGTGCTCCCAATTTCAATCCGAATATGCAAGCCCCAAATTTCGGTCCGTATGGGGGCTATGGTGCTCCTACACAATTTCCGAACATGCAAAGCCCGATTCTCGGCGTATGGAGCCCCTCCCGCTTACACCTTCAATCATGCTCTAAATGTGAATTTGAATGCTAATGGTGGTGGTCCAGGTTATGGAGGTGCCAATAATAATATTCATGAGGAAACCCCGGATCCGTATGCTTTGTTTGGGGGAATGAGCCCTAATGCCCAATATGCCCCTCCCGTCCTCGCTATGAAAGAAGTTAGCAAAGCCTTCGTGTGAGCGAATATTTTGTCTTGTGTATCCCTTCCCCCCGAGGTTATGGCTATTTATATCCGTTCGCTTGATTTGCTCGGCTTCCAATTTTTCACGGGTTTTCTAAGGAAGATCCTCTCCAATTCCTTCGGCAATTCATGTGGCAAGTCTCGAGCTTTCACCACCCGAATATGATGAGTTTAGAGCATCTTCGACTTCGTTGTTTTTCATATGCTCTACAAGATAAAGCATTATCATGGTTTATGGGGATCCCTCCCAATTTTATTCATACATGGGATGACCTCTCGGCAATATTCTTGGATCATTACTATTCCACGGAAAAGACAGCCAAATTAAGAATCAAGATCATTTCCTTTAAGCAAATGAAAAACGATCTGTTCCACTCTGCTTGGGCTCATTTCCAAGATCTTCTCACGAGTTGTCCACATCATCGTATGTCAAAGGAACTTCTTACTCAAACTTTATATGAGGCGTTGGAACCACAATTCCAATATATGGTGGATGTATCGGCCGGGGGTATTATGAAAGAAGAACCTCTTCAAGCGATTCTCAAGATTTTCACCACTCTTGCCGATAATTCTCAACAAAATTCTTCTCGGGCGATGTATTCTAATGCCAATGAAGTGAGTGAATCTTCTTCTCCTAGAGAGCTTGAGTTGGAAAAGGAAGTAGCGGTTATGAAGGCTCAAATGGCTAAATTGTCAAGCCCACGTCCGGATCCCCCGTGCGCGTTATGTTGAATGATTGGTCATGATACCACTTATTGTCCGTCAAACCCCTCTTTCTATATGCCGATGCATTAATCGGAGGAGGTATGTGGGGTTCAAGGGTATCAAGCGGGACCCGGTGTTGCCAAGCCTTCGTTTGCTAGTCCACCGAATCACAATCCTCCGTATCATCCGAGCAACCACATGCATCCGAATTTTGGTTATGCTAATCCACATGCGGGTCCATCTCCTCCGTCTATTCTGATAAATGCTCCCACTCCACCTTTTGATCCAACCCTATTATCTATTATGAAACAATTGCAATCTTTGTCCATTACGGTGTCTTCGCTTGATGCTCGATTTGATTCTAGGTTCAACGCTCTTGAGGCCACGACGAATGGGTTGAACACAAAAGTGGGGCAATTGAAAAGTGATGTGAATATGATAAAACAAGCTCACGAGAAAGGAGAATTGCCAAGCCAACCGTAACATGCTCATGCGGTCATGACCCTTCGAAGTGGTAGGGTGATTGATAATAAAGTTGCCTCGCCGTTCAAGGAGGAGGTGATTCCCATGCCAAATATTCTTATTCCTCCCAAATCTACTCCCATGAGTCCTGTTTCGACAAAAGAACTTCCCAATGGCTTACACAAGTCTTCAAATGCTTATAAGCCACCAACTTCTAAGGCCCCTATGCCTTATCCCTCCCGACTTCAAAATGCCAATAAGGATGAACATTTTCAACGACTCTACTATCTTTTATCAAATGTGAACATCCCTTTTCCTTTGTTAGATGCCATCTGGGATATGCCCGCTTACTCCATGTTCTTCAAAGGTCTTTCCTCCAAGAATCTTGAGAGCTCTATGCACGGGAGAGTTTATATATCTAAAGAGACAAGTCTGATTTGTGATCCTTCTCTCTCAACTCTTAAGAAAGCGGATCTCGACTCCTTTTGCATTGATATCACACTCGGAAATGGGAAGGTCACGATTGAGATTTCGAGGCAGGTATTAATTTGATGCCGTCTTCGATCTATTAAAACAATTGGAACTGGCTCCTTTACAAGAGACGCGTATTTGCTTACAATTGGCCGATCGGTCAATTCGATACCCGAAAGGGATGATCAAGGATGTTCTTGTCCAAGTTGGAAAGATTGTGGTGCTAGTTGATTTTGTAGTTTTGGATGTGGGCATGGTGACGAATGATGGTGCCAAACACACGGTCCTTCTAGGCCGCCCATTTATGGCTACAACTCAATGCTTGATAGACGTTGGGAAGAAAAATCTTACCCTTTTCGTAGCGGGTGAATCGGTCATGTTTTCTATGTCCAACTTGCCATCAGTTCCATAAAGTGTCTATCATGCGGATTGCTTACTTGTTGACGAGATCCAAGAGTTGGTCGAACTAGTACATATGGAGGAGAACATGAGCAACGATAGTAAGGATTGCTGTGAGTTTGATGAGCAAGCCGTCGATTCAATTGTGTTTCAATGTGCCACCGGTTTTTGTGGGAGCGATTATGTAAGTGTCGTTGAGTGCAACGACAAGATTCTAGTGGGGGGTGTGGAAATTGCCAATGATAAATTGAGAGTCAAACTCGTTGAGAAGCTCGAAGATTGTCTTGAGGGGATCAGTGAATTGTTCGAGTTAGCCCCCGACGAGGTCGAGAGGAGGCACAACCCCGAGATTAAGCCTCTCCCATCTCACCTCAAGTATGTCTATTTAGAAGAAGGGGAGAGCAAACCGGTCATTATCTTTGCTAATTTAAATCAAGAAGAAGAGGAGAAGTTAATTGAAGTGCTTAAGGCTCATAAAGGAGCTATTGGGTGGAGTCTTGGAGATATCAAGGGAATTAGTCCCTCGACTTGCATGCATAAGATCGTATTGGAGAATGATGCCAAACCATCTCGAGAATTTCAAAGGCATTTGAATCCAAATCTTAAGGAATTCATGAAAGCCGAGATATTGAAGTTGTTGGAGGAGGGATTGATTTTCGCAATCGCCGAGAGTGAGTGGGTGAATCCCATCCTCATGGTACCAAAAGAGAGCGGCATAACCATTGTTGAAAACGAAAAAGGAGAGTTGTTGGCCACAAGGGCTACAACGGGATGGAGGATGTGCATCGATTTTAGAAAGTTGAATGCGGCTACCAAGAAAGATCATTTTCCTCTCCCTTTTATCGACCAAATGTTGGACAAACTAGCCGGTCATCATTCTTATTGCTTCTTAGATGGGTTGTCGGGTTACTATTAAATTGCAATCGCACCCAAAGATCAATCAAAGACGACTTTCACTTGCCCGTTCGGAACGTTCGCTTTTCGACGAATGCCATTTGGGCTTTGCAATGCCTCCGGAACATTCCAAAGATGTATGCTCTCAATATTTTTCGACATGATCGATAAATTCCTTGAGGTATTCATGGATGACTTCTCTATATATGGGGACTCGTTTGACGAATGTTTAAAAAATCTCGAAGAGGTGCTAGCTCGATGTGAAGAGACAAGCTTGACCTTAAGTTGGGAAAAGAGCCACTTCATGGTTTGGAGTGGCCTAGTTCTTGGGCATTTGATTTTGGAGAGGGGGATTGAGGTTGATAGGTCCAAAATTGAAGTCATTGAAAAGCTACCACCTCCTCTCAACGTGTAATACATGAGAAGTTTCCCTGGGCATGCCGGTTTTTATTGGCGATTCATAAATATTTCTCGAAAATTGCCTGCCCTTTATACCGCTTGTTAAGCAATGATGTCCCTTTTGAATTCGGTGAAGCTTGTGAGGACGCTTTCATGTCGATTAAGATAAGTCTTGTGTCCGCCCCCATCGTAATAGCTCCCTGTTAGAGTTTGCCTTTCGAGATTATGTGCGATACTTCAAATGAGGCGGTGGGGGTCGTTCTTGGCCAACGAGTGGAAAAGTTGTTGAGGGTGGTGTACTATTGAGTTAAATGCTCAACGATGCCCAAAAGAATTATACGACAACCTAAAGGGAGCTCTTGGCCGTGATCTTTGCTCTTGAGAAGTTTCGATCTTATATTATTGGATCACGAGTCATTGTCCGTAGTGATTATGCCTCTTTGCGCTATTTGTTCTCCAAGCCCCAACATAAACCTCGCCTCATCCGTTGGATCCTATTTCTCAAAGAGTTCTTTATTGAGACTAAAGATCGTAAGGGCTGCCAGAATGCGGTAGCCAACCACCTTTCAAGGATGATCCGAATGGGGGGGGGGGGGGGGGGGGGGGGGGGAGGGGGAGATAGATATAAGAGAAAAGTTGCCTCATGAGAACTTGTTTGAAGTGGCCCAAGCACCATGGTACGCCGATTATGCGAACTACTTGGCAAATGGGGGCCTCCGTACGGATATGAGGTAGCAAGAGAAAAAGTGTTTCCTTGCTAAGTGCCAAAGATTCTATTGGGATGATACCTTCATGTATAAAGTGGGAAAGGATGGGATGATTATAAGGTGTGTCCCCGAGAATGAAATGCCATATCTCTTAACATTTTGTCACGATCACCGAACTGGGGGCCACTTTGGAGGAAGAAAGACGACCCTTAAGATTTTGAGTGCGGGTTTTTATTGGCCATCACTACACTATGATGCTCAAGTTCATGTTCAAACATGTGATAGATGCCAACACACGGGGAGTATCTCAAAGAGGAACGAAATGCCCTTGGTAGGAAATTTGGTAGTTTAGATGTTTGACGTTTGGGAGATTAATTTTATGGGGTCGTTTCCCAAATCGGTGGATGGACACGAGTATATTCTTATGGGAGTCGATTATGTGTCGAAATGGGTTGAAGATATCCCCACAACCAAGAATAATGTCGAGGTGGTGGTTAGGTTCGTAAGAGAGAATATTTGTGCTCGTTTCGGCTTTCCGAGAGTGATCATAAGTGATGGTGGTAGCCATTTTTGCAATAAGCTATTTGAGAAGCTCATGAAAATCTATGGGATCAAGCACAAGATAGATACACCGTATCACCCCCAAACATCGGGGCAAGTTGAGACGAGTAACAAGCAAGTGAAGAGCGTGCTTGAGAAAATGGTGCAACCTAATCGAAAGGATTGGTCGAGAAAGTTGAGGGATGCCTTGTGGGCCCTTCGGACGACCTACAAAATGGTTCTAGGCACGAGCCCTTATCGTTTGGTCTTTGTAAAATCTTGTCACTTACCCGTTGAAATTGATCATAAAGCATTTTGGGCAATGAAAGCCGCGGATATGGATTTAAAGGAGGCTGGGCTTGAAAGGATGTTGCAAGTGAAGGAGTTGGATGAGCTTCGGAATGTTCAATATGACAATGCTCGCATCTATAAGGAGAGGACAAAGTGAATTCATGACGAGAGGTTAGTGCCGAAAGAGCTTGAAGTTGGTATGCCCGTCTTGCTCTATAATTCCCGTTTGACCCTACATCCCGGCAAGTTGAAATCCAAATAGATCGGTCCCTATAAAATTGGAGATGTCAAGCCCTATCATCACGGCTTTCTCTTGCCACCCGACAAGAAAGTGTTTGCTTTGGTGGACCCTCCCATATCAACCTCCACATAACCAAGAAGGGAGTTCATCAAGCTAGTGATGTAAAACAAGCATTTCTTGGAAGGCAACCCATGTTCTTTTCATGTATTCCTTTTGTTTTCTTCCTTTCTTTCTTATTATGTAAAAATCCAAAAACATTCAAAAAAATGTTGTTGTCTTTTGGTTCTTGTTAGCCCTTGTTTTGTTGGGTTTGGTTTTGATTCATGTGAATATTTTCTTGTGTTTTTGACTTTGTGTGATTTTCCTTTTTAGTGTTTTGATTTATGAATCCATCCTTTGCCGATTTGATGAGCTAGTAGCGTTCATAGAGCCGGGAGAAACAAGCCATGCTCGTTTTTTGCTTGAATTGCTTTGGATGCTTAAGTGGACCCCACTGAGCTCGACCCAAACTCGCTCGGTTTAGGAAGCTTCTCTCTCACCCTCCTTTTACTTGCTTTTCATTAAAATGCAATGAGGGCATTGCATGGTTTAAGTGTGGGGTGGGTAGGTGGTTAGGGTCCTGGTTTTACAAAGCATGATTTGTCTTTCTTAACTCGAGCCTTGGCGAAGTGACGCATTCTTGGCAAAGTGACGCTTACTAATTGCGCTTTTAAATGGTTGAGTCATTTTTGTGTCGTTTGTGTCTTTATTACATTGTTGAGCAGCCACCATATGCTTGGAAGTTTGAATAGTTTACTTGTCGGGTTTTTACATGTTTATGCTCTCT
>BMAC01002092.1:0-13641 GCA_014905375.1 Phtheirospermum japonicum
CTATCCCATTTACTCAAATATATCTTATTAAATCAAATTAAAACTTAGATTGTCTGTATTGACTTTATGCCTATCCCCATTTACTCAAATATATCTTATTAAATCAAAATTAAAACTTAGATTGTCTGTATTACCCTACTATTAAAACCCTAATATATATCCCTCTTCCCGTCACTCTCTCTCACTCCCATTCATCGCCGCTTCACCCACAACACACACATGCTTTATGCACCAGAGCACAACCACCACTATGATGAGACGAACGACGGAAAGGCCTGGGTATAGCGTTGTGGATGCGATGTCGTTTCAAGTTTCAGGCCAAGGGCTTTCGAGTTCAGTTCTCGAATTCAGGTAGGGCTAGATTCCAGTTGGGCTTTATGGGTATGACCGATCTCAGTGATTTCGTGGTCGTGGGTTCCAGTTTTTGGGTTATCCGGCGAAAAGCGGCGATGGATGGGGTTGTGACCTGTGGCTCAGGGTTTGTGCGGCTCAGATCTGAGGGTGGTGAAATCGGGCTCATGGCTTCAAGTTTTCTCTGCGAATCTTCTTGAGTTGGACCAATATAATTTAAGCATACTTATTTAGATTTTTTACATAATTGAGGGTGGTGAAATCGGGCTCAGATCTGAGGTTTGCCAATATAATTTAAGCATACTTGCATAAAGTCAAGTGGATTTATATGGTAAATGATGCTTGAGTAATTGTATTAAATGGGAATTTTCCCTAATAAAAACTATCATTTCTCAATTTCATGTAAAATCAACTTCTGGTTTTTACACCGAACATGAATAAATAAATAAAACTTGAAGTTTAAATCAGCACTTGATTTAAAAAAAAAAACAAGAATAAACACACAATGAACTTCTAATTTTTAACAAAAGAAAAAACATTCCTCAATTCATAACAAGCTGAAAAATCGAGAATTTAGCTTCCAAAAAAACTCAAATATTTAGTAGCAATCAGAAAATGGAACCGATCAAATTATTGGGTACCTTTTTTCGAGCGGAATCCTTGAAATCGTAGGCGGCTCCGCCGAGGTGGTAGCTTTGAAATCGGGATGGGGATAGCTAATGACAAACGATTTCGCCTACGAATTTTATTTTGAGGGAGATGCGTAGATGATGAGGTAGTTTTCCGCTAACGACATGTCGAGGATGATGATTTTTGGCTGATGAGAATTTTTGGTTTCTTGGAGATTTTTCCTCTTTGCGAGATGGCAATTTGGGAAGCTTGTTTTTTTATCCCTTTTCTTTGTCCCAAATTAGATAATCGTGGGGTTGGGTGGGGTGGTTGGGGGTAGGTGGGTTTGGGAAATTTAAAAAAAAAAGAATAATTATTTTAAAAGTTTAACCAGTTGACTCCCAAATCAGCAGTTGGAAAGTTTACTATACGTCTTTTTGTTGATTTTGGGTTTACTTAGTGACGCTTTATCTATTAAATAGTATGACTTTTGAGTGTTGTTGATTGCCTTTTTACTCGTATTTTGATTATGTAGACCGGACTTGTCATCCATTCTTTGTAATACCCATTGTCTATTAAATAGTTTAAAATTCGAGTATTTTTCATTGGCTTATTCTCATTTTGATCATTATAATCGCTAACAATTTGTCCCATCAAGAACTCGGTTCTTCTATAGAACCAGATAGGCCTCCATTATGAAGCCCTATAAATGACATGACATTCATTTGTGCCCTTAATTATTTTTTTCTTTTTATTTTTCCTTTCTTTTTTTATAAATGCACGGTGGAGTGAATGCCATGTGTTATATAGGGCTATCTGATTTTATAGAAAAATTCATCAAGAACTCGGGTAATATTTCAATCGTTCTCTCCCATCAGTTTATTCGTTTTCCTTTTTCCCACAATAACTATTGATTCTCCGTGTTATTTCACAAACTATTTTTTTTCATTTATAGGGGTTGCGACTTGTTCATGGTTTCATACACAAATTATTTCATTTCGATACCGACATTTCAATAAAATATTTTTGATGTTAAAATCTATTTGAAACATCTAGCCTTGTTGCTATGGACTGGACAATGACTACCAAAGTGAGGATGTATCTTGTGACGTATTATCGGACAATATGCGAAAAATACATTTTGAAAAATAGTGTGTAGTAAATTCCTTAGTTGTTTACAGTTAGTTATTGATTAATGTAATTTGTCATCTTATTCGTCTGGCTTTATTTGCATCTTCTTTTTTCTATTTAGTTTCCAATATTTTGTGAGATTTCAGTTCTAATGGAATTAAGCTAATTCCAGTTTACCTAAGTATCTTTTGCTAGTTATTACTGAAGAAATAGGTTGGATTGACTGGGATTGGTTATCGATATCATACAAGACAATTGCATAAACAACTAAAATAAACTACCAAGACTTTGGACTGGACTGCACATAAGTTGTCGTTTTGAATTCCACAGGCTCCAACTCCTAATTGACCAACTTGCTTGACATGCTCAAGTACAAAGTGTCCTACTTTTGCTATTTCGAACACACCAAGCAACCAGCAAACAATGTTTCTGCTAAGAGGATCCAATACAAAATGTATTTAAAAAAAAAACGAAAAATAAACCCATACACATAAAACAAACATAATCCGAGTCACTTTGCCCATTCCACATCCTTATCCAATCCATTCAATTCGAGTACATAGTTAAACTTTTTCCTTTCACAAAAGAAAAATAGTCAGTCACTAACCATAACGAGTCAGTGTCAATCAAGTCACTGTCAATCATTCAATTATTCAGTTGTAACCTAGATATTCTCATAGCAGGAACATAACCTTCTTCAGGTTCATAAGTCACAGTCCATGCCACACTAAGATTCAGATGATCAACAAGACACTCATAATCACTCTGGCCATCCAAAATCTGTACAAGAACAAAAATAACATGATAAAAGTAAGATTTATCGCACATGATAACTATATTGCTTAAAATATTTAAGCTGATTAAAATTAACATTCATCGAATGCAAAGCTTTATTAAATTTTTCGTCGTTGCCTCCATATAGCTTCTCAAGCTCAACTCTCAACTATTGGTTATTACAATGGAAAAAATAAAAAATTCACAAAATCCCAATTATATATTTGAATTCTAAAATTGTATATGGCTCTACCTCAACATCGCCTTTACAATTAGTGAGACACATGGCTTTCCTACAATATAGACAAAATTGGTTAAACAATGGTCAATATTAAGGGATCAGAAATTCAAGAAGTAAGACACATATGTTTTATATAACCTCATCACATGAGCAGAAGGTCCGAGCTCAGTTTTCAAGATAGGATCATCCTTGACGTAGCTCATCCGTTCATCATGTCTGCTCACCCGACCATCTTTATCATACGCCACAAGAAGATTGCTGAAGTAGGGATTCTGTAAAACTTTACAAGTTTAGGGTTGTGATAGTTTTTTCACCCAATTAACATCCATATCAAACAATACCTGTTGGCATCCGTTCCTAATTATATCGAGAAAAACTCCATCTCCCCACAATTCCTTGAATGCCGTTTCACAATCCGTGCAACCATTCCCATCACCTTTAAGGGATTTCAAAAGCTTTTCTGCAGCCTCAACTGCCGGAGTTTCTGCTAAATTGTCAACAAACGTCCACTGATCTTGCGTACTCTATATAAATAAAAATGTATATTTGTATGTGCCTTAAAAAACCTCTCTTGTTTGTTATATAATAATTTAAATAATAGAAGTTTCCAATGGATAATAAATTAATAATGGCATGTTCATTTTACAATAAAAAAATATAAAATAAAAAATGTTCATTTTACCCTTAAACCACAGCCAACAGCATACTGAAGTTCCTGGAGAACCCGAAAAAAAAATCACCATATTAAAATGAGAAACAACTACCACTCACGTTAAAGGAAAATAGTCAAGACAAAACAATGCTCGTACTTCGGGTGATTGTCTATCAATATCTTCTAAACCACTCCACCAGTCTATCTCTTCATCGGATGACTCGTATTCATACTTGTGTGGGGAACTTAAGAAAACAACGCAATGGTAATTAAGCCACTTGATGGCGACAAATGACATTAAAAACAATGAATATGTTCAAATTGTCATGTAAAGTAATGCACAATTAGACAAATTAAGCATTTTTAGAGAAGGAAAAACCTAGTTGATCCTTTCTCTTCTTTCTTGAAACGCTTGCTGCGAGCTTTTTCTTCCTCAGAGAGTTCCGTCTAAAGGAAATGATACAGAAATTGTGGACATATTGATATGGAAAAACATTAGCAAGTCGGTTAAGAACCTAATAATCCACTAAACCATCAGGATTAAGAAATTACGAAACAATCAACAATCATCGATTTAAAACCTGAAAGCCCTTTATCACGCAATACATTCCCATGGAGAAATAGACACAGATAATAAGATGAAAAGAATCAAACTCAAAGCAAGTAATAATTACATCAAATTCGAACAATTTAATGTAATTTAACGGGATCAATCACAGTACTCACCGGAGACATCTTCACAGGCGTTATTTGGTCGTGCGTGCCGAGGCGGTGCTAGGTGCAGGCGGCCGACGATTGGGCTGGGTGAGAGGGAAACGAAAGGTGGCCATATACTTRTATGTATTCGACATAAGATTATCTTCCAATTGAGATTTGATTTTGAAGTTTGTCATTAATTTTACGGAAATAAATAAATAATTAATTATAGTGACGTACATTGTACAATATCTTAATTTTAAGTATGTCAAGTAACATTTCCTTAAAAGTTGTAAAATAGATTTAAGTCTTACCCTTTTTATTGGGACGAAATTAGTACATTTGTAAATTCAATTTCTTTATTTTACTTTTTCATATCTTCGGTCTTTTCTATTGTCATACGTTTGTGTCAGGCTTAATTGATAAGTTATGAATTATCGGACCATTTGTTGGTTTGCACCTGAAAGATGATTTTTCGTAAATCTTAATGATCTATTAGTTTTTGTAACAACATTTATTAAATTTTGTATTATAATCCATTGATTATAAAATTGATGATTTATTAGTATTGTGATGTATTAATTTTTTTTATTAATATATTAATTTTAGTATTATAATATTTTGGTTATAAAATTGCTATAAAAATATCTGTCTATTCAATCTGAGTGTAACCCCTTTTTATTTGTTCAATTGATTTTTTCTCATGTTACCTTATAATTTATGCCTAACATTTAGATTCATTTTATAAATCATAAAAAGAAACAAAAAAACTTTTAGATTTAAGGTTAAATTAAATTTATACAGTGTCGTGAAGGCACCATTCTTCACATATTCACAACCATTAGATTAATTTTAAGCTATATATATTAAAAGATTGACGGATATAAATACACGGGGGTGGAAGGCATGGTACCGTGAAGGCATCGTAGTCACCTAAAATAAAATTATATCTATGTTTAATCTAATAATTTAGGTTTGAGAATGAGTTCACTTTTTTACTTTAATTTAAACTAAATCGGATCGGATCCCCATTTGTTATCCGCCCACCTCACGTGCACACCAAATCAGATTTTTCTCAGAAGCTACTACTAAGTACCAAATAAWTTTCTGGCRACCAGAATTCTCCARAGTCGCAATGCAACTTGAGAGGAGAAATTAAGTATTTTYTGTCGATCGATTTCTCTCCAGCCACCTAYTGCAAGAATCGACCATARTTTTTATGACAGTTGTTAGCATATGCTTTTTAAAAACCAGGGAAAGAAGCTRATGGTACTKACTCATTTTACCTGTCGACGAATTGAACAAAACCACATCGTTTGCCYACRTGTATCATTAYATGGACCAACTGTCTATGATACGGCACTAAAAKTACATACGTAATATATGTGGGCATTTGTGGTAAGCGACYTCATTTCATGGAAKGAGCATTTTYTCCGAGAGGTGGGYGAGCTGGTTTGTACAGTAGCGGCCTGKAGTATGAGKACGAGTTCTCATATAGGRTCGCGACCTCTTATGAATTTGTTAGYTRCGCGTTGATTTGATAGCTCGGTCATGGGTTTTATAAATATCAATCCCAAGTAGGCTCATAAGGGGTCCCGACGGACTATATGCAAAGAATAGCAGGACCARGCCTATTCTGRTAATTTAARCGAGAGATCTATTATCTATGGGAACTTAGCATACATGAGAAATCCTAATTCTAAGTCGGTCACSGTATTAATGGAATTGTGGTGGGAGAAGGAAACCCTGRCTTGGAGAGGAYTTCTCTTATCTCTATAAAAGGGGTGCATACCTCTCTTTATTTTTAAGTGGTTTTGACGGATTGATCTTAAGAAATAACTCTCGCACTATCTAACTTAAGTATCGGATGACCTTCGTCGGGGTCATCCTCCGCCTTGGCTGAAGGTGTTGTTTTGCAAGATCGGTCAGGTCGCCAGGAGGCTTTTTGGAGACTAATCAGGTCGCTGTGAAGGAAATTGAAAGCTATTCAGGTCGCTGATCTCTTATTTGAGGTTAGTACCTCATATTCTTGCTAACCCACATTTTTGGATTATCAAGTGGCGTCGTCTGTGGGAAGGAATTAACCGTAATCGGATGGTGCCTAGGGATTTTTGCTCTCACAAGCACAACATGAAAGATAAAAACATACTACCCATGACCTTAGACTTTGGTTCTGGATCGAACAAACTGAAGAAGAAGAACAAGATGGCGGAAATCAATAAAGGAGAACCAATAAAAGACGAACAAACACCTTCTCAGGTGGAACCAGCAGTTCAGAACTTGGGTGGCACATCGCCACCCTCCCCAAAGCATCACAACGGAAAAGAGCCGGAAGAAGATCTGGAGGCGAAGACGCCAGAGGTTGAGGCGCAGAAAGTGATTCATATAGGGACGAAAGAATGGAGAGATTTACCCAAAGATAAGCCCTGTCAAATCAAAAAAGGATTCTTGGAAGGGCTTATGGATTTTGTGCCCTTAGAGAAACAGGAAGAACTAAACAAGTACCTGGTAGGCGAGCTGGGTACTCCGAAAGAAAGGGTCGATGGATCGAATGGCGGGCATGGAGAGAAATCGGTAACGAGGAATACAAAACAAAGTGGGGGGTCTCTGTCTCGGAGATCTTCTCACTGAAGGAAAGGCCGGAACAAACAAAAACAGGTAGATTCTTCCAACTCTACTTCGTCCAGGGAGTCTCATACCCCTAAGTACAAGCATAAGAAGGTAAAGAGGGTGAATATAAGGCGAAACCATTATAAGCGGCGAGGTCGGTGACATAGTAAACATACCAGTGAGAGTGGAACACAAACCTCGAGTACGGATGGTGAATCTCRAGATAGGTCACGCAAGAGTCGGAGCGGGTACCATGAAGGAAGTGGCGAGAATGAGGTYGGASCAGGGAAYAAGGCGTTTAGAGAGATGCAGGGGGCCTTATTAAACTTGCAAAAACGGGTAGATGGAGAGAAGTTTGAYGRAGATAAGGGGCATCCTTTTTCGRATGATATGTTGCGAGCTGTGATGCCCAAGGGGTATAAGGCTTTGGAGTTTCAATATCGCGGGATGRMGGATCCAGTGGAGCATTTGTAGCTYTTCGAAAATGAGAGGRTGTTACATCGATATACAAATACTGTGGCATGTCGAGCCTTTGTGTCTACCTTGARGGGAATCGCACAGAGCTRGTTCTATCAATTGYCGCGAGGAAAGATTACCAGCTTTCAGGCGCTGCGAGTTGCTTTCTTGAAACAATTTTYCAGCGTAAGGCAGAATGCGAAGACTGCACAGTCGCTCTTTACTATGGTACAACGACCTGACGAAATGTTGAAGCAATATGTTAATAGGTTTACCAGTGCCACACTGGAAGTATCTACTACTACAAATGAGATGGACGCGGGAGCTTTACATCAAGTATTGAGAAGAGAGGGCTTACGCAAGTCATTGGTGAAAAAAGAAGCACGGACATACGATGAGGTCTTGGAAAGATGCCATAAATACATACAGGTGGAGGAAGCTGAAGAGGAACATCGTGTACGATTTAGTAGAGAGGTCATGGAAACAGGGGGCAGTATTTCTAGGAGGGAGATAAGAAGGGAACCCAGAAGGATAGTGTTCGGGCTCTTAACCCCGAGTCCTGCGGCTAGCGAAAAACCGGAGATAGATATTGCGTGGAGGAGCATATATACTCGAGAATGCTAGAGGAAAAGTTCTGCCTAGGAGCTGTAATATATGTCATTTGAAAAGGTATTACGCCTAGGTGGCGGGCTATGTGTCTTACCCTTCGGGGCGGGCTATTTATGTTTTACCCTTCGGGGCGGTTGTTTCATTACCCTTCGAGGAGGGCTATGTGTGTTTTAACCTTCGGGTCGGTTATCTTATTAGCCTACGGGGCGGGCTATTTATGTTTTACCCTTCGGGCGGATGACTTTTTTGATATATAATAAGTCTTGGAGAACTATTTTTTTTCCGAATGGCTAAGGTATGTGATTATGGTGTTTTATATGTGTTGAAATGGATATGTTTAACTTACATATCTTTATCAAATTGTTATGGATGGTTATTTCTTTACGAGCTAACATGTGCAAGCTTGTTTTAGTTCTTGTGGATTATTTGTGATACAGGGTTTGATTGCTTTTCTGACCTTGCCATTTTGTGGAGATGGGAAATAGGGTTGCGATTGATTATGAATTCGTACGACCTATATTAACTTATAGTTTTATGATGGTTGAGGTTGCGGGCTTTTGTGGTTTAAATTATAGGTTTTATATATGGTTTTGAATTACGGAATTACGACATGGAACTGTTCATACAAAAATAAATATTGTTCATAAATTGTGCGAGTAAGATACAAGTTTTGGGAAGAAAGCAACAAGTCATCAGATCGCGCTTGGCCCGGGAGCTGAAACAAGGTCCTCTAATGGTGTGTCTAGCTCAGTGGTTAGTTTGGCGGACAGTACAGCCCGACCTTGGTAGGATAGCCACCACTTAGTATTGATCGGCTGGTTCATGTCGCCCTTGAAAGTGCTGAAGGGGTTAGCATGTTGATAATGGCTGGCACATTGGGGTTGTACGCAGCATTTAGGGCCGTGAGCTGGTCCTTGATTATTCCAGCGGCCTTGAAAACCCACTCCTTGCTGCCAACAGCCATCTTKCCGAAGTATATGGAAGACTTCTTTTAGGCTTTCAGCAGCTCCTYCCGATAGGCGCCCATGAACTTTTTGCCCATTGCGCTCGTAAGGAAGGTCCGCGGACCTTCAGCTACKCCTTGCTCGTGCKCTACCTGGTTTTGTTCCTCGAGCTTCTGATTTTGCGCTTGGAGCTCCTCGGCCTGGCGAGCCTGCTTTTGCGCATCCTTGAGCTCACTGCCCAAGCGAGATGTTTCGTCTTTTAAGATGTTCACCTGGCTCTTCAGAATTGATATCTCTTCTTCACGAGCTTTTAGCAGGTGACTCGCCCCATCGAGTTCTCCTTGGGCCAGGGATAGCTATCGCGTTTGTTGCTCAGTTTTGGCGGTCAGCTCGTCGCACGTTTTTTGGAGCTCGCTCTCCTCAGATCGAGCCATCAGTTCCTTAGAGAGATTGAAGACCAGGGGACTCAGCTGTATCATGAAACACTATGAGGATTTGCAGGTGTTATTTTGGTAAAGATAGGAAGTTTAAGTAATCACCTGTTTGGTTATTCGTTCATTGAGGAAGGCCTGGATTTCTTTGGCGTTGTCGCATTGGGCCAATCCTTTTCCCAGTTCGGGGGAGCTAGAGGAGGTCGCGGCGGGAGTTTTGCGAAGGCAACGACGTTTTTGGACGGGAGAGCTTGGGGTCTTAGCTGTGGGCTTGAGAGGTCGTTTCCCCTCCCCTTTTGAGGATATTTGCACCAATTGCACTTCCTCCAGGTCGTCCTCTGCCTCCTGGTCAGCCTCTGTTCCAAAGGCTTGATTTAATACCTCATCCACGTTGATGACTGAGGGAGGAGGTGCGGAGGTGAACTCTGTGATTTCCTCTGAGCTCGATAACTCGCATCTATTGACTAAAGCAACTGCAATAACAGTGGTGTGTTATTATTAAATCGTGATGATGGAGTAAAGTTTTATAACATAGATGACCTACCGAACTCTGAGTGGGTCATTGCAAGGTCTGGATCGACCAGACGAGAGTCGATGCCCACATATTTGAAAACTTTGGACTGGATGGTGAGTAGCACCACGTCAAATGGGCGCTTACTCCATTCTGCAAGCTGGTCAGAATATTTTTTGTAAAGGACRGGAAAGTGTTTGGRACTGGGAGGTTTGGTTTGTTTTGGGGTGTGGTATTGTAGCTTGGTCGGGAAATGCCAGCTCTCAGTGTTGTGAATGAAGAAGAAATTTTTCCTCCATTCAGGAACTTTATTTGAAGGATTTATCAAAAAGCGAGATTTGCCTGTGCGGGCAGAAAGGTAAAAGGAGTCTTGTTGATGTTTTATTTGAAAGCAGAAATGAAAAAAAAAACCTGAATCAGGTTGTGTGTCATAATATTTACATAGTATAAGGTACCCCGCCATAAATTCCATGGAATTGGGGGTTAATTGTAGAGGAGAGACTTTGTACAAGAGGGAGGTCTTAATGTAAAATTGGTGTGGCGAGAATCTAAATCCTGCTCTAAGTAGCTCGTCAAAAAGTGTTATATGGTTTGGTGAAGGTTTCATAGGGTCTAAGTGGAGCAGGTCGGGTAAGACCATTTGGGCGGTCTCAGGGAGATTAAGTGTTCGTTTGAATTCATCAAGTTTTTTCTGGGTCAGGGAGGAGCCAGTAGTTGTCTTTGACTGCCCTGGTTTCTAAGGGTGATAGAAGCAGGTCGGCGGCGTTTACGGAAGGCGCTACAGTCATRGGGTTCTCTATAAAGTGCTCGCACAGTGGWGGGTTGTTAGGCTTGGTTAAAGGAATTCCCTCTGGTATATTTACAGTAGTAAGAGGGGCGGAAGAGCGATCTTCGGGTATGTTTTCTAATAGGGCTTGGGTGTCGGTATGAGCCTTAGTCTAGGCTTCTAACTCTGACCAACTGACGTCGCCTTCTAGTTTGTCGCGAAGGCCGGAGGGGGGAGAAGAAGGTTGTTTTCGTCTTCTCTTAAAGAGGTAAGGGTTTTCGGTGGTATTGGAATCAAGGGAGAGGCTGGAATTTTGAGAATTCAGGTTGGGAGAAGCTAATTTGGTCATTTATTGAATGTCACAGTGGGAAAACAGCACAAAACACAACAACAACTCAACAGATGCAATACATATATGAATTTGGATTAATTGATGAAAGGGAGGAATTCAAGGAACTTACACATTTTTTATGTCGTGGAGGTCGGTGACGAGCGATGTATTTTTGGTAATTTTTTGTAAACCAGAGAGTAGGCGAGCTTTTTTGCAGAGTGAAAATGGCAGTTTTTTSCTTGTGTTTTTGAAAAAGTGATAAATGAGGGAAGATAGAGGGTTTTTGTGTATATKGGGCGGCGTGAAAAGATGATGGGACATATAGGAGCGGGAAGTTGATAAGGTTAGGGGAATGTTTTGGGCCYACTGTGTTTATTATACTACTAGAAAATGGAGAGATGATGCGTGTCCGACACTTTATCAGACARCATTTAATGAACCCTTAAGGAGATGGGATGGGTAAAGGAAAGCGTGTTTTGACTTTGGAGGCAGTATATGATTACGTTTTCTTGRATTACTGGGCCTGATTACAATTTCAGGTCRGRAAAGGAARGCTTTGTGGTTTTAGGTCGTCAGGTATGGAGTTTGGGGACTTGGCCTGGGACTCGCAGATCTCTTCTTCCAAGAAGAGCATTCTTCTTGGAGGATGAGCGAGCTCAGCGAGTTGATCTTTTGAAGGTCGCGATATTATATGGTAATTTCTTATGGGCAATCAGTATCATAACTCGGTAAGTCGAACTGGGTTATTCTAAAATATATGGTGTGGTAAGCTGACAGGGTAATTTACTTATGGTTATGTTTTATTAATGTTTTATTATGATTTTTGGTGGTTGTATACTTTTTGCGAACTGTTTACATGCCCTACCTGATTTCGTCCTTCAATCAGCTAGAACATGGGGGATTAGCTGATACGGCACTAAAATTACATACGTAATATATGTTGGTATTTGTGGTAAGCGACCTCATTTCTTGGAAGGAGCATTTCTTCTTAGAGGTGGGCGAGCTGGTTTGTACAGTAGCGATCTGGAGTATGAGGATGAGTTCTCATATAGGGTCGCGGGCTCTTATGATTTTGTTAGCTGCGCGTTGATCTGATAGCTCGGTCATGGGCTTTATAAATATCAAGCCCAAGTAGGCTCATATGGGATCCCGGCGGATTATATTGCAAAGAATAGCAGGCTCAGACCTATTCTGGTAATTTAAGCGAGAGATCTATTATCTATGGGAACTTAGCATAGGAGAAATTCTAATTCTAAGTCGGTCACGGTATTTATGGAATTGTGGTGAGAGAAGGAAACCCTGACTTGGGGAGGACTTCTCTTGTCTCTATAAAAGGGGTGCATACCTCTGCATACCTCTCTTTATTTTTAAGTGGTTTTGACGGATTGATCTTAAGAAATAACTCTCGCACTAGCTAACTTAAGCATCGGAGGATCTTCGCCGGGGCCATCCTCCACCTTGGCTGAAGGTGTTGTTTTGCAGGATTGGTCAGGTCGCCAGGAGGCTTTTTGGAGACTTATCAGGTCGCTGTGAAGGAAATTGGAAGCTATTCAGGTCGCTGATCTCTTATTTGAGGTTAGTGCCCTATATTCTTGGTAACCCACCGTTTTGGATTTATCAGTCTATCTGCCCAAACACCTGCTTTATATGATTGCCTATAACATTAGAGTTCAATAAAAAGTAATCGAAAATAGAAAATAGTATTCAATAAATTTACAAACAGTCGTGTTGGATGGATCATCCTCATCGAAGTTCCTTATGAAGTCTCCTAGTATAGTGCTACAATTTTAACATATCCAGTTAAGAGAAGTGAAAAATAACTGGAGATAATTGAGCAAAAAGTAATGTATTTATTGTGACAAGAAGGATGAAAAATCAGCTTTCACTTCATTACATAAACATGGATAATATGTAGTCATCAAAATTATCGTAACAAATTATCAAAAGGCAAAAGAAGAATATAGTAAATCCTAAGATAAAAAAACACACATGCAATTTGATTAAATAAAAGAGAGAAATAAAAAAAAAATTCGACACACGACAAATAAAAAAAAAATACAACAAAGAAAAAAATTGGTCAATGCAAGCTGATTTCTCCGGTAATTATTTCCTTTGTAATGCATGTTTGCTCACATAAGAAAAAATAAAGCGACAACCTAAATAATATCATTAGAAAAAGTGTGTTTCTGTGTCTATGTGTGTGAGAGAGAGAGAGAGAGAGAGAGAGATTACCACGCTAATACAGTTGGAATTCGTAGAGATGAACACCATACTCGTACAGCGAAAATTTTAAAATTTTATTAGATTCAACACATCCATATTGGGAACGAATATATTTATACAATACTAAGGTATCCACACGATTAATTCTCCGAATTCAAGATCCAACTTCTGTGCATTGCTAACGAAAGCTCAAGAACTCTTAATCTCAAAATTGGGATTTTTTATGATGTTTTCTAAAAACTCTTTCTGTTTTTCAGTAGTCAACTTACGACTTTATGTTATATTTATACTAGGTACATAAGAGAA
>BMAC01002117.1:11742-44520 GCA_014905375.1 Phtheirospermum japonicum
ATTATTTGAAAATCAGTAGTAATTCAGTTTGAAAATCAGGTTTGTAGATAATTCTCCATGTTTTTCATTATATGTATGATTATTTTTTCATATTCTCTAAAAAGAACACAAAAAAAATAAAATTAAAAATTGTGTAGTTCACAATTTTGTAAACTCAATATTTGTGGGATAAAGTGGAGAGGTGGTATGAAATTAAAAACTACTATTTTATGAATTGAATTTAATAATAATTAATTAAAATTAATATTGTAAACCCAATATTAATTTAATAATAATTAATTAAAATTACATACTACACTATTTTATGAATTGAATTACATACTACTATTAATGAAATTGAATTACATACTACTTTGCAATTCTTCCGCACTTCGAGTTACATACTACTTTTGAATTGAATTACATACTACTAGTAATGAAATTGAATTACATACTACTTTGCAATTCTTTCGCACTAACCTCCAGTTTATGGAAAAAAAAACTATTGCCATTTAAGAAATTTAGAGATTGAAGCGTAATTATCCTCTTACTAATTCTTTCCCACTAACAGCTAGTTTATGGAAAAAAAAAACTATTGCCATTTAAGAAATTTAGAGATTGGAGCCTAATTATCCTCTTACCATGCATGGATATGAGTATAATTGAGAAAGTATATATTATTTTGTGTTATAATGGGATTAATATAACCTAAATGGGTATATAAGATTTGAATGGATTATATGGGATATTATGTTTTAAAAAGTGTATCAAATGAGAATTATCCCAAGGTTATTTACCCAATTTAATGTTTTGGGGAGGTTACCTGAGGCAATTTCCAAAACTTTTATGCAGTAAATGTAAAAGAGGAAAATACATCGAACCCATTTTTAGATTTTCCTGTCTGTCTATGTACTTAGAAACCCCCTGGTTTGGTTGCTTTTCATCGCTTCTTTTGACAAATTCGGGTGTTCGGGTGACACTTATGGAACTGCAACCAAGTTTAAATCTTTTTTTTTCTTTTACTATAAAGATTTTTATGACTAAATAAAAATAATTTATATGCACTTGAACCATCGAGTTTCAACTCCCATTTTGAATTTATACGAGGGTGCCCCAGAAATTTATGAGTTTACCCCAATATATTTTAGACAAAATTAACCCTAATTAAAAAGACAAAAATAACCTTACTTACAATATTAATTAAAATGGAAAAAATAAAATTTATACAGTTATATATATATATGATAAAACCTACGTACCTCTACTTCACCAAAAACTTTTCTCAATACTTAACAGAAATTTCACGTTACAACCTGTAAGAATGGAGGATATTGATACGAACAAGATGACTAATGTGAGTGTTGTTGACATCTTTTTTTCTCGTATATTACTTTTTTTTTGGGCTGAGAATCGCGACTATGTTTGATCTGGTTTTCAAGAACAATTCATGTATGTTCGAAATTTATGGGCGAACATTTTATACATGTTCGAACACAATTTTCGAACATATATATAATGTTCGGCCATAAATTTCGAACATGTCCATAATGTTCGAAAATATTATTCGAACATGCCTCTGTAGCTTGATACTTTCTTTCGACCATAATGTGTTTATTATATAATTATTTTTAAACCCTTTTTTTTCCAGGAATTATAGACAGTGGCAAGCGAAAATAGTAATGCTAGTCCAATTAGGAGCGATGTGATTGCAGACTACTCTTATTTATTCAACACAACGAGTTGTTTTGAATCTAGAGATGAATTAGTATATTGGGTTCGTTCAAAAGGAAATGAAAATCGTATGGTGATGATTAACATGAATTTGTCTTGATTTTAGTTAGTATTTCAGCTCATTTTTGTTATTGTTTTCGGTGAAAGTTGGATAGATTGAGCATATTTTCACATTTTCTTATCTCCAACTTGTTTTACCGTATTRTTATTACAATTAATTAATTTTATGTTTATTTTAGGTATTTTGAGGTATTTAGGTTTGGACGTAGTCAAGAATGGGCAAACGAGTAGAGTTTCAGCGAAAACAGGCCGCGATTTGAAGAAATGACAGTTCTGGGCCTTCTAGAAGGGTCGTTTCTGGGCTCAACCGGTATGAAAAGTGCTGAACGTCCTAGAAGGGACGAAAACCCTAATTTTGACCACTTTTCCAAGCCACCTACACCTATAAATACCCCCCACCCCTCACATTCAAAAATACACATTATTCCTAGGGTTTTTAAGGCCTTTTGGTGGTTGACAACCCCAAGAGTGCCATTTTATTTTCTTAGTTTCTCTTGATAGTTCTTAGTTTTAAATTCTTAGACTTTAGATTAATTTAGATTCAAGATTTCGTCGTGGAACGCTGCTATTTTCTTCGTTTAATTAGTAAGTACTTATATCTTATGCTCTTTAATTTAGTTCACATGCTTTGAATTAGTTTAATTAAATCTTTTAGAATAATTATTGTTTCCATGACGAATTGTGATTATGATTGTGTTGGGATTGTGATGTTGAGATTGATTATTATTATTAGCTAGATCTTATGGYTCTAGAGTCTAGATTCYTTGTGAACCATCYATTGGGAACTCTCAAGCGATCGTGGAGACGAATCAAAGCTCTAGAACCCTAGTTTTCTTAAARCGTTTTAAAAATCTTTTAATTAATTTTCTCTRAAAATAAGTAATTTCTAGATTTAATTTAATTGCTCATAGTTTAGATAATTTTTAGATTTAATTAATCAGCTCATAGTTTAACTAATCCTTAGATTTAATTTATTGCTCTTAGTTTAATCTTTAGTTCTTAAAATAATCAAACAAACCCCCCTTGTCCGCGTGTTTAGATTAGTTTTATTTTTATTTTCTTATTCGTGAAAACAAACGCAAAACGAACTTCCGAATCTAACTTTCCTCTGAGATCGACACGAGTCAACTTACCCACCTACAAGTGATCCCGTTCTCTTGCGGGCGAACTTTTTAAAATTGACAACTTTAAATAAAAATAGGTGCGAAAAAGTTCGAATCAGGTGATAGTAGTTAAAAGATCAGACAGTGGAGAGAGTGGGAGGCGAGTTCGAATTATTTTAGCATGCGAGCGAAGTGGAAAATATCGTGGCATGGTTGGACAAACTTCACTACCTGACGAGTTGGAGATGGAGACGAAAGGAAAAAAATCAAAGAAGAGGCAAACTGGGACAAAGAAGTGCGGATGTCCATTCCTTTTAAACCTCTCTCAAATGTTTGTTGGCGGTGAGGAGAAGTGGTCATTACAAATAATATGTGGCATGTATAATCATCCTCTTGCTAAACACTTTGAAGGTCATTCCTATGCCGGTCACTTAACTCCTACTGAAAATTCATTTGTTGTTGATATGACAAGAAGCAACAGTCGACCAAAAGATATATTGTACGGATTGAAAGTTAGAGATCCTGGAAATGTGTCAACAGTGAGAACTATTTACAATGCTCAAGCAAATCACAGAGCTGTGGAGCATTTGGGAAGATCACAACTACAATTTCGCATGTCCAAATTGGAGGAGAATCATTATTTTTTCCACGTGAATCATTGTAGTACGACTGACCAAGTTAAAGAAATCTTTTTCGCTCATTCAACTACGGTTGATTTACTTGTGCATTTCCCATTGTCTTGTTGATGGACTGTACATACAAGACAAATCGTTATAAAATGCCTTTATTGGAGACAGTTGGAGTGACGTCGACGGATATGACGTTTATGGTTGCTTGCGCTTACATGGAGCGTGAGCGTGAGGAAAATTATATGTGGGCATGCTCAATCCTAAAATCGCTGATGAATCCCACATGTTTGCCCACATTTATTCTCACTGATAAGGAAAACGAATTAATTAATGCGGCATCGGCTACTTTTCCAAATGCGAGACAAGTTTTAAGTCGATGGCACATTGGTAAAATGTGCTGGCAAATTGTAAGAAGATGTTTCGCACAAAAGTAGAGTTTGAATATTTCAAAAGTTCATGGACTAAAGTGATGCTTGCTGATAACGAAGTTGATTTCAATGAACAACTCAAAAGATTTGAGCCTGACTATTCCGATCATCCATTAGACGTACAATATTGTATTAATCAGTGGGTGAATCCATATAAAGATCGCTTTATCTCTGCATGGACAAATAATATTATGCATTTCAATAATACGACAACTAATAGGTACATAAAAATATTTTATGTTTACTTTTTAAATATTTACGACTATTTTTTTTATTTTTTTATTTCGAATGCTTATTCTAATGTCCTCTTTAGGGCCGAAAGTTCGCATGCCAAGTTGAAAAGACATTTGGGATCGAGTATGGGAACCTTTGAGACATGTTGGACGAAAATACATTCTCTTCTCGAGAATTCACACAACGCAATTAAGACTTCGTTTGAGAAGAGTATTCATGTAGTCCAACATCGTTATCAACCGACTATTTTCAAGATGCTACGTGGTGAGATTTCTATTGCGGCATTGGATAAAATCGTAAATGAAATGAAGGTTAAAAATGACATTGGCATCGACTCACTGCTTTGCGATTGTTTGCTAAGAAAGACATGTGGTTTGCCTTGTGCACACGAGATTAGTGAATTCAAGCGGTTGGGGATGCCAATACCACTAGATACTGTGGATATGTTTTGGAAAAAATTAGACATGGAACCAACTCAATGGGATGATGCAAGCGCTGGAAAAGATATTCAAAATCGGGTGAAAGATAGCGTTGCGGACTACTTGAACAAGTTTAATTTGGTTAATCAGTCTGAGCAGCTACTAATGTTGAAAAGGTTGAGAGAAATTTTGAAACCTGACACAACGTCTTTGATTCCGCCTGAGGTCCCTGTACGACCTCGTGGAAGGCCAAAGGGTAAACGCGTAAAGAATGTGAATTCAACAAAACGTGACCCGAGCAAATCTGAGTACGTGGAGTCATTTCATGATAGTTGTTCTCCAATCGAACAAAGTATCGACTTGAGTGGGGCCATTCCTACAAAACCGATGTTCGTTTCTGCTCCAAAACAAAAGCAACCAGTTATTTGGAAAAAAACGAGATCAGCTGCATATGGATGTTTTACGGATGAACTTCCTACCCTATTTCATGATTACGTCCCTGAAACAAAGAATATACTGGGGGATGGTCACTGAGACCTTAGTGATGAATTGCAAAAACATCGTGGTATGTACACTAATGTATTTATCGCACGCGGAGCTGTTAATGATGTGTTGTGCGCACTGAACTACTATGATACACCTACACCCATGAAACATTGGTTGTTAATACCAGAGATGGCTTACCTTATTGCATCTGCGTACAATGTCATATTGGTAGTATTATCCCTAGGGGCTTGTAACACATACTTGCCTTTTAAATCATCGGTTCCAGTTTTCGTTAACCTTAAATGCATATGCATCGCATTAGTTGCTGGTGAAACGCATTTTATTGCGGTAGGTTACTTGTGTTTTATTATATATGCGATTGTACTGACAACATAGTAATCAAGTTTTTTCGTTGTTGTTAATAGGTGCACTTACGGCCGGTATATCCACTACCTATGGTACCTTTTAAGTGGTATGAACGACGTGAGGATTGTGCGAAGGGATGCGAAGTGTTGTGCATGCAACAACGTAGGTTATACAATGACCTTGTGGGAGCTAATTAAACTTATTATGATCATTTGGACTATTTTTCATTAAACGTGGCACTATGTAATTTGTGATTTTTGTTTTATAACTTCATTGAACTATGTTTTGAAATTATATTATGATTAGTAGTCTGTTGAATTTATATTACGATATTAAATTTTTTTAATAATTTGGACCCAATAGAGAGGTGTTCGAAAGAGATTTCACAAAACACTATACACGTTCGAATGAAAGATTCAAACGTACGTAACATAAACCGTTCGGAACTCATATCCGAACACATATATAATGTTCGGGCACAAATTTTGAATATGAGCAGTATGTTTGGATATAGGTTTCGAACACCTCTCTGTTGGGTCGACCTGAAAAAAGAAAGCATTCTGTACTTGGTTCAACTGAAAGGTGTTCGAACAAAATCTTCGAACTTGATCCCAATGTTCGGATATAAATTTCGAAAACCATAGGTTCGAGATATTTGCCCGAATTATTCCTTTTTGTTCGAGTGTAATTTTCGAACATCCTCGCCACAAGCTCGAACTACCAAACACCCAAAAGTACTGAACACAAATAATAATTCAACATAAAAAAATCCCAAAGTGCTTCTAGAACATTATCATCGACCCCTACGTCTACCACTGGACGGCTCAGGCTTCATCACTATCACTATCCTCTCCTCCTAAAGCTTTGTATGCATCTTCCACTGTGATATAGTCTTCCGCGAGGTCTTCCTCCCGACGCCTCCATCGTTGCACCACTTCATGAAGCAGATCTCGTGTAAGCTTTTATCTGCTCAGCTGCACTTGCCGTCGAAGAGCGACTAAGATTAGTCGTACGTCGTTCTGGATTTTGCATGATATAGGATGAGAATGCTTGATGTACCATTCCATGTACTCTGGCGAAGTGTCCCCCAGAAAGGTCACTTGACGCCCACGTCGAGGGTGAGCCAGCAAATGAGAATCCCATTGCGTAAAATAGCTTGCAAGCGAAGATGCCCACTCTACCTTGTAGCGAGTACTGTTTTTAGGTCGTATTACAACCCTTAGACTAAGAGGAGCATTGAATCGAATTTTTTACACCTACTTTTTATTTAAAAATAAAAATCTCGTCCGCAAGAGAACGGAGCAGCTGTATGTGGTAAGTTGGACTGGAGTTGAAACACAAGGAAGACTAATCGGAAGCTATTCTGGTGTTTGATTTTACTAACATAGAAACAAAATAAAGACTAAACTAAACACGCGATCCAATTTAGTTTGGGAGTTCTAACATCTACGAGCAATAAAATCAAAAGCCTTTAAAAACGATTATGAGAACGAGGGTTCTAGTGCGCCAGAGTCATCTCCAAGATCAGGGTTGTCAATCCTGATGGTTCTAAATGACTCTAGGCACACTAGAACGATAAAGTTAGCCAAAATTCATATTACTCTAAACATCATACAATTAAAAATGAGAACTTAAGCATTTTAAACCTTCAAATTACCAAGCATCACCATCAAGGAAATGAAAGCTTATGCAATTAACGAGAAAAGTAACGAAGTTCAAACGCGAAATTAAACTACAACTACGAACTAATCTATCTGAAAAACTAATATAACATCTAAAATCTGAGAAACTAAAATGAAAATACTGAAAAGTAAAACAAAGACGAAGAACAAATAAGGAAACGACGACTTGAACTTGCTATCTTCGACTATTCAACACTAATCTTGCATGAATCGAAAGGGGGCAAGAACCGAGGGATCTCTGCAATATTTCTAACCTTCCCCCAAGTTCCAGCACACTTAAAATGAAGAAACCCACGAGTTTATATAGTTGTGACGAAAATAACCGCTCAAACTGCCTTAGCGTTGATCGACGCGGGCAGAGCGTCAGCGTCGACGCGAGTCAAGATGCTTGCGTCGACTAGGCAGTGCGTCGATTGACGCGAGCTAGGATCGATGCTACTGCAAGTTTGCGTCTACATGTGCATCAATCGACAGAGCTAGGATCGACATTACTGTAGCTTTGCGTCGACCTAGCATCGATCGACGCGGGCGCTGCATTGCGGCGCCTGCAGGGCTTCGGCACGTCACTTGTCCCGTCTGCTTCGTTTTGAGCTGAAACACTAAAATAAAGCAAAATTAAACTATTACTTATAAAATAGAGTAGAAAAACACTAAACACGAAATGAAACGAAAAACATCAAAAGGAAGAAAAACGACAAAAAGATTAACATAAAAACCCTTAAAGCAAACAACACACGATGCAAAAACATACAAAAATCACATATAAATATGTACAAATCAGGCATCTGGAATTCTCTGAACATGACCAAAATGTCTCGAAACACAATCCAGATTATAGGGCTCAATAATGGAGAAACATCTAATGCACCCTTGGAAAAAAGCGACATCGCGAAATGTATACCTAGCACGAATGGTGTCGAATGGGGACCAATCATCCAACATATTGTGAATCCCTCAATTATTGTATAAACAACTAATATGAGTATGAAATCAATAAAACTAAATATGAGAAAATCATTGAGACTTACATCTGATACCGTCAGCGAGTCGAGTGTCTCTCTATGTGCCACAATCTCTTCTAGCCGTCCTGCTGATCGTGATGATGGTGACCACCTAAATGCAAAAGGTTGCCAATTCTCGTATTGTGTGTTGTGTGGGGGTCGCATGCAAAGAAAATATGCATATGTCTACGCCTGCAATATTTCATTATAGTAAGTACAAGTTAATTTCATGTATCTACACCTAATAGCGAGTTTATTGAAAGATAGTAAAAAAAAATCATACCTCAAGTAATGTGAAACAGCCACAGACAGATTTGACCTCGCATCTTGATGCGTGTCCTAGCAGCCTATACAAAAAAGCCAAAGCAGCGGTGCCCCACGCGATCAAATTCATCTGATCAAAAATTTCCAACAATCTCAGATACTGGTCATTACTTTGTTTCCAATCTTATCCGCAAACAACGTGCATCCTAAACTATACAAAACATAAGCTCGTGTTGCATATTGCAGTTGCTCTGGATCTTCAGACTTAATAGCCTCACAAAAACGATCCGTTAGCCACTTAAGTCTCACATAGCTACCCCTAGTGTGAGCAATCTCCGTGTAGGCCTCAAATTGATCAACTCCTAACATCCGCGACACCAAAGCATCGCCCTTCTCCTCCGATGGCTCTCCTGTAAGCTCCAAAGGATTTCCTGAAATTGATAAACCAGTCAGACAATAAACGTCGTCCAATGTGATGTTCATCTCTCCAAACGGCATGTGAAATGTGTTGGTTTCCGGCTGCCAACGTTCAACAAACGCACTTATCAAGGTTCTATTTGGAATGGGATATGACATATCTCGTAAGTGAAGAAGCTTCGAACGCCTAATTAATCTTCTAAACTGTGTAGTCTCGAGTTTTGGAACTTCCCACCGACACAATTTTAATGAATGACACTGAAATCTCAAAATATCCCGTTCGAAGCCAAACCATATTTTTGAGGCAACATGTGTCGAAAAACTAGTCAGCAAAGTGATAATCTCAGGACCTCCAGGATGAGGAGCCTTGAGTATCTCATCCTCAACTGGAACATATGCACGCCGAGCTCTTCCACCCTCTTCAACCTCGTCATTCGATATAGGTGGCTCATCTCTATGCTCAGAATCAATATTTCTTTAACCCTGATTTAATGGACCCCGACCTCGTTGCCTTCTCATATAAACCGTTGGTGTTGTTTTGAATCCTTCTGCATCTCCATCATCAATAGCTGGTTGGACCAAAAAAACACAATTTAAATATGAGACATGAACAAAAATTTATTAGTACTAGATACTAGTATATATTTATCCTGTATCATTAATTCCGAAATGTATGTTCCATTTCAGTTTCGGTGTACCGTTGTGAAATTTTTTTTAAGGCCGTCTTAAGCGATTCTCAACATGAAACTTGGTAGAAAAAAATCCACAACCCCTTGAGGTTATTAACCAATTTTTAGAACATAGCCCAACCAAACAATAAGCAAACAACAACAAACAATTCATTCAAGTCAAATAGCAAGAACATAATTTTATCAAGCATCCTAAAATTTGAAAATAATAACTGAACATAAGCATTCTTATCGATTCCGAATTTCTGTTGTGTTCGAAAATAATAACTGAACATAAGCATTATGTTCGAAATTTTTGTTCGAACAAAGGTACTTTGTTCGGCAGAGATATTCGAACAAAGGGCCTCTGTTCGACAGAAATTTTCGAACAAAGGGGATATGTTCAAAAATAAATTTCGAACAGAGACTCTGTGTTCGAACAACAATTTCAAACGTAATCATTTAAAACTTTCCTGGCCGAAACTGTTCGATTAGAATCCACGAACATATGCTATATGTTCAAATTTATTAGCCGAACATACGGTTGTTGTTCTACGAACCAGAATCGAACATCTTCGAACGGCCATTGCAGATTCTTTCAAAAACTTTAAACCCTAACCTAAATAATTCAATAAAACCAAATGAGAAACTTACCCCTCGTATTTGATGGCTCACCCCGTTCCATTCTCCTCAGTAAATTGTTTGAACCCACAATTTTTTCCACCTTTTTTCTCCTCTCCCTTCCGCTTTTTCTTTCTTTCTCCACGGTTCTTCCTCTCTCTCACTTTCCTTTTCTTTCTTTTTCAATTTATTATTATTCTTTTTATTTTAGTTTTATTTTTATATTATATATTATATTAAATGGGGGTAAAATAGGGTATTTGTGGGGTTCATTTAGTAAATAAAAAAATATTTTAAAATTTTTTGGGGTGTTCTAATAACTTGGGGTAAACTCATAAGTTTTTGGGGTGCGTATATCCGCACCCTTTATACAATCCACCGAGATGAAATCAAGAATGGACAAGATTATCAAAAAAAAAAAAAAATACAACAACCACAAAGTTATAAAAAAAAGGGGCCAGATATTGGCACCCCAAAATTTGATAAGTTGACCACATTATTTTTGGGGCAAAGATAGACATGTTTGAAAAAACAAAAATAACCCTCTTATAAAATTGATTTAAACATTTAAAAATATACATCTTCTTCCTTTCAAAACCTTCAAGAGCCACCTCCAAACAAAACCCAATAATGAAGGATTTTAGTATGAACAAAATGAATGATACAAGTTTTATCTATAGTTTTCAGTGTTATAATAATCAAACTGCTATTTTTGTGCATTTTTCATCACTTTTTCGTCATAAATTGGTTTATTAGGGTTCATTGTAGGGGTTGTGTTCGAACTGGTAATGATGAACATAAACAGGTTGTTCGGAAAAAAACTCAAATTCCGAACATAGCATAATTTCTGTCAAAAAACAGACTATTCGGACCGAATTTTTGAACATGGACTTCAAGTTCGAAAATTTGCTCCGAACAATTTGTTTTTTTACCCCAAAACGAAGTGTTCTAAAAAAATTTCAACAGTTGACATTTGTTCTATAAAGATTTTCGAACATTACACATTTGTTCTAAAAAAAAACTCGAATATTACACATTTGTTCAAAAAAATCGAACACTGCTTCATTGTTCGTGAAACCAAAGTCGATTCCTACGGTAGTTCAGGTTTGTTTTTTTCAGTTTTTTTGGGGGGAACACCAATTTTTACATACAAGAGACTTACCCTATATGATTGATTGCTTATTATGATCCATCTTCTTGTTGTTGCTTTTTCAAAATATTTTGGAAAAAACTCTTCATCTTTCCCATTTTTTCTTCTCCTTTCTTCTTCATTTTTTTCCTTTCTTTTCTTCTGGCTTTTCTGCGTTTTCTTCATTGTTTTTCCTTTGTTTTATTTTATAATTTATTTTGTTTATATTATATATTAGATAGGGGGTAAAGTATGGAGTTTATGGGATTGATTTAGTAAAGTTTTAATATATTTAAAATACTATTGGGGTGTTCTCATCCATGGGGTCAACTCATCAAATTTTGGAGTGCAAATATCCGCTCCCATAAAAAAAACATTCACCTAAGAACTAAACAGAAGCAAGACTTTAGATATATCAAAAACTATTTACATGTTGACTAAACAACCAAAACAATAAAGCTTCTTCGTCCCTTCTTGAAAACAGCCACAAAAATCAAAATCTATTTGCTTATAATGAGCATAAGCAGCACAAGCAGCACTTCCACTGAAGGCTCAAGACCAATCCCAAGTAGTACAGTTTTCTCCAATGTCAGTCCATTAACTTCCACACCTCAGCAATCAGTTGGTCTTATGTCCTTTTAAATAGTTATTTTGTATTCTAATCATTCACATTTGGCACTTTCCACAATTTTCATTACATTTTTTCAAAAACCCACAGATTTCTAGTTTTTCAAATCCGCCATAGCAAATAAACTGACAGTTGCAATCTATCTTAAACCTTCATCTTTCTTTTCCTAACTGAGACAATACCACCAATCAAACATTTTCACCTCCTCCCTCTTACAGTTTTCCCACCCAACTTAAGCAATTCTCAGATTCTCAAAGTTCTTTCACAAATAAATAATAAATGATCCGACTCTCCTCATCTTCTCCACACATATGGCACCTTGCGCTATCGCCTGCTTTTCTTCTGATCAAATCTTGCCCAGTTTGATAAAGCATTGTTGAGACACTTCCAAGAAAGTGTTTCACTTTTACCTTGGACTTTGAGAGCCCAGGTCCTCTCCCACATTGAGCATAACTTGTCTTTCCCGGAGCTGCTTTTAGGTAGTTCTTGAGCTAGAAGATCATCTTATTGAAAGTGTCTATGATTTGTACATATTTTTATGTGTTTTTCGTATGTTTTTTACGTCTCGCTTTACATGTTTTGCTTGAGTATTTGTCGTAATTTTACCCATTTTGCTTTATTTCGCATTGTCGTAGTTTGTTTCGTCTTTTATCATTTTTCGTATTTTATTCTTTATTCTTAGGATTTATGTAATTTTATCTTTTCAGGTAAAACTTGGTCAAAATGGGTTCGAGACGTCGAAAGATAAGCCGAGCCCGATAATTTCTATGACGAGTCTATGGTACAAAATTTGAGAGAAAATGACAATGGCTGAAAGTTGAAGACAACAAGCACATCATGGTCGGACACTCCCGCACGATGCCAAAAAAAAGGCCCAAGTGAACCTTTGATGGCCCATACCCTTAGCACCTTAGCCCATACTCTTTGCACCATGGCCCAACCATCATGAGCCATGACTGCACCATGTTGCACGCTCCCACACGATATCGATGTACGCTCTCGCACATCACTGCACACCGTCGCCATTGACGCTGATCGAGGATTTCTTAGCACTCTAAGAAATCGTCTCCACAATAGTACGGAGTCGATTGTAGAGCGGTAAGTTTTTCCGAGTCGTGTCTCTCGAGAATAGATATTATCGACGGTCGGTGTTTTTACTTAATCTCTTGTTAATCTCAATTAAACTAATTTACTCTTAAGAAAGTAATAATTCATTGATTTGGGTTTGAGTTTTTAATACTAAGGCATAAATTGAAATGAAAACTTGAAAACACTCATTAAAGCAAAGGGCAATCATAATTAAAAGCTTAATTGAAAATGACTAATTTTAGAAGATTAATTAATCTCTAATTAAAAACCCTAAATTACTAAATTAAGACTCCCAAGTTAAAGAAAGCTAGTAAGTTGAAAGAGAAATGGAGGGTAAAACAAGCTTGAACATTTAAAGAAGTCCAATGGCATTTAATGATAAAAAGTCAAATTTATCAAAGAGGAAAACTACTTATAACTTTCAAAGCCCCAATGTTTGTTTGAACAAATGAGTAAAAAGCTTCAACATGCAAGCTTCAATGGAGTTTTTGAGCAAGAAGAAAAATAAGCTAGAAATTGGAAGTGAGAATGTGAAAATTCCAAGAGAAACAACAATAAGAACTACAAATTAACAACCAACACATAACAATAATAAAAAACCAAGAACGACAACAATATGAAGGAGAAATATTACTACCAATTTTACTCTAAAGAAATTTCAAGATCTATGGCTACAGTCTTCAAAATGCTAAGAACCACTTCAACAATAGCTTCACAAAATATGGAATACAAACTTATCAACTACTAGCTAATGGAAATCTAACTACTAAAGCTAACTAAGCTTAAACTAACTAAGGATTAATCTAGGGTTTAAATCTTGAAAGCAATGGAATGGTAAAAGTCGATTTGGTGGAGATTGAACAAGTACAAAAACCACCAAGGGAGGATAAGGTTGGTGGAGAAAGGGGCTGGGCTATTTATACAAAAATACAGGGGCAAAATCGTCAAAACAGGTCAAAAACCACAACAATTCCTGTGTTTCAATCGACCGACTGACAGTCGATCGACTGCTTCATCTTCAAACGCCAAACTCACTATCTCACAGTCGATTTGGCATGGTTCAGTTGATCGACAGCACGTCAGTCGATCGATTGATGTAGCTGCTCCCGGCTCGATTTTTCTCGTTTTTGCTCTAGCCGTCCGCCGGTTGTCATTCCTTGCATGCGCTATATTCCCTTGCTTGTCCATTCTAATCCGAGTCAAGTGGGATGCCTCCGAACTAAAATAAAAAGGATAAGAGGAAAATCAATGACGTCTCCTACGTCGGGTTTGGAGGTTAGCGTCTTCGTCCTCTTCTTCCACGTTTCCATCTCCTTCTCCATCACTCTCCTTGTCTCCCTCCTCATCCCGAGGCAATCAGCTCTAGATCAACAAGAGGTGGCTATGGAGGGCGCGGTGTGCTATGTCGATCCTTGCTTGCCCCGCGTCGAGCGGATCGAACCGAGCGAATAATTGGCATTGGAACTCGTGACAACCCATGTCGGGACCTGGGCTGGTTCTCGGGCCTCCCTCGCCATGCGGGATTGTCGCTGCCCAAACCGGTATTCGAGGCTTCATCGGGCTCGACGCCTTCATTGTGTCGCCGTGCATACTCTCCTTCCTCCTCGTTTCCCTCTTCCTCGTGCCCGCGGCGGGCGTCGTGGGTTCGTCGGGCGGTTGGGCATCTTCAACACCAACACCAATGGCTCGATCCTTTCAAGATTGGCCGCCTCGGGGTCGAAACTGAAGTGATGGGCTAACAAGGTGATCATGGGTCCCATCCCGACCCGAGTGACACTGCCGCCCCTCATTTTTGAAATCCCCCGAATCCCGGCATGGAGAAAAGGAAGAATCATGAACCGATGCCCGCTACTCAGACACCAAAGCATGTACACCTTGTCTTGGGTGAGGTTAGTGCTCTCGTGCTTGCCCATCGGAATATGGGCGAAGAACATGTAAGCACTCAACAAGGTAACATCGGATATTGCCGAAGCTTGGAATCGTGAAGTACCACGTCCGCTCTTGATAATCGCCCAAAAGGGATTCAAAACTAAGTCGCGAGGGCGCTCGTCCCACACCTCTTGATAATCAAACCCGAGCACCACTCGGAGCACCTCTTCAGTGATCACCCGCTCGGTTCTCCCGATTCTAATAGTGAATTCCAAGGCCACCTGGCCTCGGTAGGTGGTGAAAAACTCGAGCATCAGCTCCCGGTAAGCTGGTGCTCGAAGAGATGTGAATTATCGGCCACTCAAGGCATCGATGTAGCGGAGCATCCGTGCCCCAAATCCTTGGTAGTCCCCATTGACCACATACTCGTTTAGGCGCTCAAGGTTTACGAAACGTGGGTGGGCGAAATTCCTTTGGGAGAGATTTTGAAAGAGTTAATCGGAAAGGGGGCGTCGTAGATGTTGGCGAAGTTGGGGTAGATAGGATCGTTATCGTCACCGAATTGGTAGGCCATGTAAATGGTTAAAATCGAGCGTGGAGAAAATGAAGAGTGTGTTTAAGAGTCCCAAGAATCGAAAGGAACGATCAAAATGGAAAATTGAGGGAGTTTCAAACAAAAACGTTCATTGAGGCATTTCCTCGAACACTTGGTAGGCAAGGGTTTTGAATAAGGGAATTGAAGGAAATTTGAAACCTAAGCCCTCCCAAATGCAAAAAATTACTCAAACGAAGCTTCAAGGATTAGGTTATAGCGAATTACCTCAATAGATGGCTCAAATTTAGAATCAAAGATCGAATTGCAGCCCCCAAACCTCAAGTGTGGAAAATGGAAGGAAGAAGAAAAGTTCCCACGAAAAAGAAAAGATCCGGCCACAGTCGATCGACTATACTTTCTTTTCTCTCCTTCTCATCTATCTCTTTTTTTTCTTTCTTTTATCTCCTTCTCGTCTCTTTTTTTGGTGTTTTCCTTCCGTCTCTTTCTTCTTTTGCGCAGTCGGTTGGGGTGGGGAAGAAAAGGATCGACTGGCCTTTAAAACTATCCCACAGGGTCTGCTTAGTGGAGCAGTCGATCGACTGGTCTTCCACTAGTGCAGAAACTGCATATCCAGAAAGGTAAATCTGCCTATCCAAAATGCCTTTCTGTGCCTTCTGTAGTGACATAGTTTTAGAAAGTCTGTACTTTCCAAAATGCCCTTTTTTTACCGTTCTGGATTGGCAGACTTTCTAGAAGGGTAAAACAAAGGCTTTCTAGAAAATAAATTTTTTGTTCTAGAACGGTACCATCCCATGTTGATCCGCCAGTTTCCAGAACATCTTTTCGAAATTACCGTTCTAGTATGCGCCACTTTCAATAACGGTATTTTCAAAAAGACGTTCTGGAAAGTGATACTTTCCAGAACGGTATTTTATAAAATAACGATCTGGAAAGTTATACTTTACAGAACGGTTTTTAGAAAAGACATTTTGGAAAGTATAACATTCCAGAACATGTTTTCAAAAAACCGATCTGGAAAGTATCTTTCCAGAGCGGTATTTAGAAAAGACGTTGTGGAAAGTCTACTTTCTAGAACGAATTTTTAAAAATCAGTTCTAAAAAGATACTTTCCAGATCGGTTTTACCAAAGTTACCTTTTAGAAAGTTAAGAATTTTTAAAAAAATAAATAAAATGAAAGCAGGAATACACCAAAATCACTAATAATTATATTAATTATATCACCCAAAAATACACAAAGAGCTAGTCAGAAAATTAAATTAAGTAAACATTACAAAAATTAAAATAAAAACTGCAAACATACATATTTCAGTGCGAAAATGTAGCTAGTCAGAAAACTAAATTTAGTAAACATTACAAAAATTAAAATAAAAATTGCAAACATACATATCTTCAGTGCAAAAATGCATCTCCGCATCGTTAAAGCAATCAACAATCCACCCTTCGGATGATGGGTCCAAACATTCTTCATTAGATGGAGACGTGTCTTCTATTAATAATATATTTATTTATCACTCACAAGTCATCCATAAATCAAATTAATTTCCATCTCTTTCGAACAAATATATATGTTCTGCAGGAAACAAAACCTGTGAATCCAGAAACCCACTGACCCACTGAGACATTTCAGAGATAGCATCCTCAAGAGATTCTTGTGTCTCCTAAACATAAAAACAGAAGCACATTTAATGGCTTATGTTGAAACTCTTGTGTCTCCTAAACATAAAAACAGAAGCACATTTAGTGGCTTATGTTGAAAAGAAGTGATTCATTGTAGCATAAAGGTTGGTAGAGTTGGTAAAAATAGAATCTAAAAGTTTAATTCTTATAAAGAAAGTGTTCGGTGAGTAAGTTATAAATGTGATTATTTGTTTGTAAAAGTTAAGCCATAGGCTGAATCAGAAACTCTAAGAACACCTCTCCCAAATGCAGAAAAAGTTTCACCTCTCCCAAATGCGTAAAAAGAAGCAAGAGTTGACATTTGAATACATAAAAACTATTTTTTCTTTTTTTTCACCAGCTAAAATAAGGCTTTTGGACAATATAACTACAATAAACATAAGTTAATCGAACAACATTCTTTCGGGCAGTGGATGTGATTGAGTATCAAAGACATGGTAATTATTTTCCAAATGATGAATGAATTCGTATTAGTTAACATCAAATCTTAGATCTTAAAAAAGCGTCATCAGTGCAAAGAGGAGCATCAAGAACTTCAGACTCAAATTGTAGCATCCGATGCCTTTTAATTTGAGACGAAGGCTCTTTATATTTCTCTAACTCTTTCCCCGTAACTTATGCAGTTCGTTTACAATAAAATAAATAAATAAAAGGAAAAACACAAATGAACAGCATTTTGCCTAGAATAAATCTTTTGGGCCTTTTTATGCAAGTTCATTATTCATGTAAGTGTTAGATGTGCATATAAATAAAAGGAAAAACACAAATGAACAACAAATTGCATGCACAAGTTATTAACTAAAACTTTACTGCTAAGTTGATTGAGTCATTTTCAAGCAAAGAAATTAATAAAGTACTGCCATCCAAATAAGAAGATAATGAAATAAATTAACGTTAAGAACTTGATTAGTCGAGCACCTCAATTTTCACGAATTCAGAATTATGAATACCTAAAATAGTTGAGCACGTCAAGAACTTGATTTGCTAAGTCGTCGACAGATGGCAGAGGATCATCAGCACAAATAGCAGCAGCTCCGAACTGCAAGAACTCTTATTAGAGTCCCATTTAATTTCATTGTGAGTTATATCATTCGAAAATGAAAGTAATGAAAAAGGGTCCAGTTTACAAACCTCGTGTCCAGGAGGGTTAATATGGTAAACACAAAAATTGTGATGAAGCAATGTTGCAGCTTCTGGACAAAAAAACAATCTTTGGAAGCATGACATGTCTGCACAAAAACAAATATAGACCTAATATAAAGTTGACATAGATGGCGACTCAGCAGTCACGGTTTAGAACTAAATCAGGATAAGTGACCTGAGCTGGCTTGTCCGGGTCTCCGTAAAATATAACCGATACAGAGCCACTACCAGTTTGAACTGTATGCTCCTGAAAGGCGATTAATAAAATTGATAATAAGAAACGTTCTGGGATTAAAATGTATGAAGATTAATAATTGAAACAAATAGGGTTTTGCCACGATAATTATTTTCTCCCGAAAACGATTAGGTAAATTAATATGATGATGACAACTTCTAACCACTCTCAAAAGAAACTGATTAGAGAGAATAACAACCACATGTATTCATTGAATAATTTCAACAAGGAAAGCGACAGGTGTCACAAGATGCTTAGATTACTAATCGGGTTTTCTTAAGAATCTTTAACTTTGAGCATCAAAAGCACACAAGATATAGCAATAAAACTAATATGACCGACATTCCTTCTATGTTGTAACTTTCTATTTTAGAAACTAGATATGCTAAAAACAGAAGTGTTACGCAAAAGAAGCAAAAAAAAAAAAAGAAAAAAGAAAAAAGCGAAAAACAAATAATGCTGAAAAAAATTTCTTATTTTGTTAATCTAAGTTAAACAATTCCACATGCGCTACACCTTGCCCATGAAGCAATTTCCGAGTTTACGATAAATATTTCATTATTTTCAATATCTCCACAAATCCCTTCTCCAGGAAAATTTTGAAAGTTTACTTATTTCTAAGTAAATAGCACATTAAGTCTGAACATTAGCAACTTTGATGGGCCGATAATTCAGCTAAAAAAATTGATTAGTCAGGCTGAAGAAAAATGAAAACTACATATATTGGATTTTTCCAAGGCAAGAAAAAAAGGAAAAGGAAACTCACGGTATGCAAATAAGGGTCGATCACATCAACCCTGCCAAGAACCAAGACAACCGATACATGACCTTGATAGCTAATTCACAAGGAAAACCATGGCATATTAAGAAAATAATTATCCTATATTAAAATTTATGATGCTAATAAGTCACCAAGCTCAGATTAAACGATCACCATAAAAGATGAGACTTTAAAGGGAGAGAGCTATCACAAGAAACCCCAAATTAAACTCTACAAAAATAAATTTAATAATATGTTTGTTAAATAAATCCTATGTTATCAAGAAGCATTACATATGTAGCTAGGATCGGTTTAAATTAATAAAGTGAGGAGCAAACATGATATATTGGTACTTCAGCAAGAGCACGGGAAGAATATTATTTCAAAATTAGAAAAAAAAAACAAACAATTACACTAGTTACGTATTATCTGGAATTTCAGCAGGCATCAATGTGAAAATGGACAAAAACCAACATGCAAGCCATACAAAAACCGGTATTCCTGAGTTCCATGATATCGAGTAAAGAAGATAAACAGTAACAATAACCCCAACAAGCAAGAAACTCCAAGTA
Source organism: Phtheirospermum japonicum (assembly GCA_014905375.1). Classification (NCBI taxonomy): domain Eukaryota; kingdom Viridiplantae; phylum Streptophyta; class Magnoliopsida; order Lamiales; family Orobanchaceae; genus Phtheirospermum; species Phtheirospermum japonicum. The sequence goes on from BMAC01002117.1 coordinate 31,490, forward strand.
TATATCTTTCTATCCGTAAATCTTTTCACCTACATAAAGTAGAGTTAATATGAAAATGGCACATATCGAAAGTTTTTCACTTGAAGGATTAACATCGAAAGAACGCCCCATACCTGAAATCGTAAGGCTAAAATAACAAATTAACCATTGATCTAGGATTCTGATACTTTATACCTGTCGGTTAATGTTGGAATCTGGGGGCTAATATTAGCAGTTGATGTTGCAGTTCTCTTCAATTGGAGCAGCCTGAGACAAAGACGATCTGTCCAGAAAAAAAATTGATGTGTCGAGCGTTGGTAACAATCCGCCATCCCAATTTACTCCGTTTATTACAAAAACCACCCCTAAAGTGTATTTTAATTACAAATGAACCCACAAATTTCTTAGAATTACAAATAACCACTGAAAATACTTTACAAATAGCTCCTCTTGACCTCTCTCAGAAAAAGCACTTTTGAACTTTAAAAAACAAATGTTAAAGGGTAATTTGTAATTACAAAAAATAAATGGGTTTTTACAGTTGGGCTAAACCCAGGGTAGTTTTTGTAATTATCTCAATACTTAAATTTGTGACAAAAAATTGAAGAAACATAAACTAATCATTTGTTCCTTCACTTGGCCTACATCACAGTAGTAATACTAATGACCAAACAATCATTCAATCAAATATATAAAGGGTTGATCTTACAATTATACCTAACATCGCATTTTATGGGGAAAAAAATTAATTCTTGATTTTGTTTAAGAGTCCAAAATAACCAAAAAAAATGGTGTTTATCGAATCACTTGGTTAAGTTAAAGACCAAAAATGGTTCTGAGTTAATAAAATGCCAAACAACCATAGAAAGAGAGTAAAAAATTGGTGGTTCATACCTTGGTGCCCTGTGGAGCTGAAAAATCCACTAACGTGGTTCTCGGGATATTCAGCAAATAGATTAACTAAAATTGCAAAACCTCCAATCCCAAGGACAACCGCGTAAGAAAATAACGATAATAAAAGAAAAACTGACCGAGGTTTGAGTGGCCTGCTATAATGGCTTGGGCTGGTTTTGTAGCTGTGGTTGTGGATATTAACCTTGAAGCTGTACTTGCCTCTAAGGAGCAGCCTGTACTTGAGGATGTTGGTTGACGGCTTCTGTTGCTGCCGCTCCTCATATTTTGTCAACTCTCATGTTTTTTCCTACTTCAAAAACCGGTTGATAATCAGAATACAAACTACCCTTATGAAATAAGCCATATACTAATGAAAAGACATTTTTACCTTTCACTGGTTGAGTTTTTATAGTAGTATTTGTATCCATCATGTGACATATGCTCGGTCCAAGATAAATAACTGAGGCAGGAACAGGAGTCCTAGCTTCACAGAAGAAGAGGCAGGGGTAGTTGCAGCTAAATTTCCCGTTGGTGGCCAACAGAGGTATTTGCAATTGGTCCCAAATGACTGGTCCCCAAAGAAAAAAGAAGATTTGTCAAGATAAGCACCCCAATACTACAACCAATAAGTGGTTGTGGAACATAACATAAAATATTATAGTTGTAACATTCGAAATCAATCCCACAAATGTTATCAAAATACCACAAAATACTGGGGAACAAAGATTATACTATTCAAAAATAAAATAAAAAATTCCATGTATCCTCATACTAATGCTTTAATCATTATGATCCATCCAAGATTTCTACACAACTATTTCTCTAATAATTACAATATTTAATGTTTAATTGTAACCACTCTCACTCTCACTATCAAGATCTGGTTTGGGTAGTGGAAACCAGCCTTTCTCCCTCCTTTTTGGTATCAAAGACCAACGAATCAGCTCACCATCAAAACATACCGTACCTGCAAATTGAAACATTCAAATTTCAAATAGAATCCACTTAGATCTATGAAATTAACATTCCATAATAAATATGGAAAATGGACTTAAACAAAAACTAAGCATAACTGAAAGATAAGATGATCATAGATGGAGACCAAACAAGGCTAATCTCATAGAGACCCAAATAAAGCACAAGTGTTTAAAAGATAAATGAAAGTATAAACGAATTGAGACAAATGGGCCAAACTAATCAAGAAATGAGACCCGTTCCTCTAATCTCCTCCCACGACCCCCAGAATCCCATTCCTATACCTTCGTCCCCTCAATTCTCAACCCACCCAGAAAAACCCTAACAAGAATCTCATGCCGCAAACAAAGTAAAAAGGAAAACCTAACCAATGACGAAATGCTCGCGATCGAACTGAGCCTCAAAATCCAGAAACTGAGCTCCCAGGTGGTTCAACGGGAAGTGTCTTTGGAGAAAAGCAGAGAGATTTTGTTCGCAGGTGTTTCCAAATGCAATTTCACAGGAATGAAATTTGAAGATTTGAAGAATAATGGCGCAAAATGAACGAGGATAAGAGACAGGGTTTGGTTTTAGGGTTTGTTGCAGATTGGAGCGATCATTTTCATCCGTCTGTTAAGTCTCTTATGGAGATGGTGGATGAATATGTTTCTGTTTCATGTTTTTGCTAATTTGAGGAAATTGTGGGGGGTTTTCTGGAAATATCGAAGAATGAAAGATTTTTATTATAATAATAATAATTATTTTTTAATTAAAAAATAATAATTATTATTATAATAAAATCCTTCATTCTTCGATAAAAAAAAACTAATCAAGAACGGTTTTAATAATACCGTTCTGGAAAGTAATAATATGGGCGGCAAAAAAAATTCATTTACGCGGTATTTAATTTGGAAAATACTTTCAAGAACGGTTTTTAAATAATTGTTCTCGATTTACGTACATTCCCGAACGGTATTAAAATACCGTTCTAGAATGTTCATCAATCCAAAACAGTTTTTAAAATACCGTTCTGGAAAAGGTAAAATATGGGCGGCAAAAAATTCCATTCACGTGGTATTAATTTCGAAAGGACTTTCTAGAACGGTTTTCAGAAAACCGTTCTTGATTGGTGTACATTCCAGAATATTATTCAAATACCGTCCTGGATCGACTCATAATCCAGAGCGGTTTTTCAATAACCGTTCTGGAATGTCTACTTTCCAGAACGGTATTGTAAAACCGTTCTGGAAAATCATCTATCCAGAATGGTAATTTCAAATACCGTTCTAGAAAGTTTAATTTAGAACAGTATTTTAATTACCATTCTGAATGCACCAGGATGTTTTGTTCTAGAATGCAGTTTCTGCACTAGTGTTCGGTCGATCGACTACTCTTGCAAAATTCGGGAACCTACTGTCTCCCAGTCGATTTGGCACTATTCTAGTCAATTTCGCAGTCGATTGACCGATAGTCAGTCGACTGGTCTTTAGTCGATTGACTGGTCTTGCAAAATCTCGGAGCCTAATGTTTCGCAGTCAATTTTGCTCCATTGCAGTCGATTTTTCAGTCGATCGACTGCTGTCCAGTCGATCGATTGGAATGTAGTCGATCGACTGCTGTGCTGCAGCCAATCTTCCATTTTCAATTTCTTTCGTTCCTAAACTCCATGACTGCTCCTACAAAAACCAAAAAGAAAGAAATAAAGAGGTTAAAGATAAAAAAAAAATAACGAATGTACATAAAATCAAAAGAAAAATATGAAAGGGGGTTAGAAAATCGTGGGTTGCCTCCCACAAAGCGTGTTTATTTAACGTCGTTCGCTCGACTATCCTTTTTCAATCAAGGTCCCGTCGGGGGCAGTTCTCCCAAATTCTCCTCCTCCACGATCACGAACTCAATATCCTTGGGTTGCAACGACCCGTGTCGATAGGGCTTGACTCGGGCACCATTCACTTAGAACCGCTCGTCCGTCTTTGGATTAATCAACGTCACGGCTCCGAACGGGGATATTTTCTCGATCGTGAACGGCCCACTCCACTTGGACATCAATTTCCCGGGAAACATGGCGAGGCGAGTGTTGTAAAGGAGCACTTGCATTCCTTCCTCCAAATCCTTTGGCACAAGCTTCTTATCGTGGAGGAGCTTCATTTTCTCCTTGTATAACCGGGTGCTATCAAGCGCCTCGTTTCTTAACTCGTCGAGCTCCTCAATTTGGAGTTTTGCTCTTCGTCGGCTTGCCTCAAATCGAAATTACATGCCCGGATAGCCCACCACGCTCTATGCTCCATCTCTACCGGTAAATGGCATGACTTCCCGTACACGAGGCGATAGGGGCTCATCCCAATAACCGTATTGTGGGCCGTGTGGACGGCCCACAAAGCATCGACGAGCTTCGTTGACCAACCCTTCCAGTTCGGCTGCACGGTCTTCTCGAGAATGTTCTTGATTTGGCGGTTATTTATCTCAACTTGGCCGGCCGTTTGAGGATGGTAAGGGGTGGACACTTTGTGTATGACTCTCCGTAATTCTTCAACACTCGTTCAAGTAGCTTGTTTTTGAAATGTTTGCCACCGTCACTTATTATCACCCTCAGAACTCCAAATCGACTAAAAATGTTGCTCCGAACGAACTTCACCACAGTATCACCATCGTTCCTTCTCATCGGAATTGCCTCTATCCATTTGGACACGTACTCCACCGCAACCAATATGTACTCGAATTCTTGAGACTTCAAAAAGGGGCCCATGAAGTCGATCCCTCATACGTCAAATATCTCGACGGCCAAGTTGTACGTCATTGGCATCTCATTCCTCTTTCCTATACTCCCCGTTCTTTGGCATCGATCGCCCGTCTTGCAATGTTCGTGGGCATCCTTGAAAAGAGTGTGCAAATAGAAAACCGATTGAAGAACCTTGTAGGCGGTCTTTTGGCCGCCAAAATGCCCTCCGACTAGGTGATCATGGCATTGTGTCAAATTTCCCCCCTTTTCCTCATCCGGAATGCACCTTCTCAACATACCATCTTTCCTAATCTTGAACATATGAGGGTCATCCCAATAATACCCTCAGCACGTGGCAAGGAACCTTGTCTTTTAGCGATGAGATAGGTCTGGACGGAGCACCTCGCTAGCAAGGTAGTTGGCAATGTCGGCATACCATGGCGTGACGGAAACACCGAATAAATTCTCGTGCACATGGTTTTCTCCAATGAGCTCCCTCTCCCCGTTTTTGACCTCCAAACGAGAGAGGTGGTCGGCGAAAACGTTCTCGCACCCCTTCCTATCCTCGATCTCCACATCGAACTCTTGAAGCAAGAGTATCTATTGGATTAGCCTCGGCTTCGCTTGAGGCTTGTTGAAAAGATATCGCAATGCCTCATGGTCACTATGTATAATCACTCTCAACCTCACGATGTACGAGCGAAACTTCTCGAGCGAGTAAACCAAGGCAAGGAGTTCTTCTCGGTGGTCGTGTAATTCTTTTGAGCATCATTGAGCATGAGGGTTGCGTAGTAGACGACACGAAGAATCTTGTCCACCCGTTTCCCCAAAATAACTCCCACCGCTTCGTTCGATGCATCACATTATCTTGAACGAGAGAGACCAATCCGGGGCCATCACTACGAGAGCCGAGGTCAAATATTCCTTCAACGAATTGAACGCCGAGAGACAAGCATCGTCAAACACAAATGGAACATCGGCGCTAAGCAGATGGAACAAGGTACGGCTAAGCTTTGAAAAGTCCTTGATATATAATACCGCATGACCGAGAAAACATTGAACTCCCTTCACGTTGATCGGTGGCGGAAGTTTCTCAATCACATTGATCTTCGCCTTGTCTACCTCGATCACCTTGGACAACACCACATGCCCCAAGACTATCCCACTTCTCGCCATGAAGTGGTTCTTCTCACAACTCAAAGTGAGGTTGCTCTCGACACATCTCTCCAAAACATTCGTCAAGTGATCTAGGCATTCATCGAACGTGGAGGCGTAGATAGAGAAATCATCCATGAAAACCTCCATGTATTTGTCGATCATGTCAGAGAATATTGAAAGCATACACCTTTGGAAGGTGGAGGGCGCGTTGCACAACCCAAAGGGCATGCGTCAGAACGCGTATGTGCCAAAGGGGCACGTGAACATCATTTTGGATTGGTCTTCCGGCGCGATGGCAATTTGATAATATCCGGATAACCCGTCGAGAAAACAATAGGAGTGGTGCCCCGCGAGCTTGTCCAACATTTGATCGGTGAACGGAAGTGGGAAATGGTCCTTTGGTGGCGGTATTTAGCTTCCAGAAATGTATACACATCTGCCATCTAGTGATTGCACGAGTCGGCATTGGCTCACCACGGTCATTCTTAATGACGGTAATTCCACTCTTTTTCGGCACCATGTGGACCGGGCTCACCCACTCACTCTCTCTCGATGGCTTTGCCCCGTCTTCAAGGACAATTTGATGCATACACGTGGAGGGTCTTATCCCCTTAATGTCACCAAGGCTCTATCATATCGCTTTCTTGTGATTTTTTAACACCTCAATCAATCGTGCCTCATCGCAAGTGGAAAGCTTTGCAAAAATAATCACGAGCTTTGATTCTACATCTTCCAAATGCACGTACTTAAGATGGCTCGGGAGGGTCTTGAGCTCCGGTTTTGGTGTAACGGCCGGTTCCACACTTGAGATCTCAAATATCTCCATCACCCCCTCCGATTGAACCGCTAGCCACTCGTCGTCCTCGACACTATCATCCACAAACTCCTCATATGCCTCCTTGATTACTTCTTCTATTGGATCAATCATGGAACAATCGGCCTTAAAGGAAGAGGAAGGAACAACACCCAAATCATGGATTGAAAAATTCACCGTGTCTCCCGAAACTGAGAAAGACAACTTTCCATTTTTTTACATCAATCAAGGTGTTTGTAGTCGCCATGAAAGGTCTCCCAAGTAAGATTGTGTGCTCTCGTCCTTCATTTCTCACCTCTCCGACATCCAAGATGACAAAATCTACGGGAACTATGAGGCGTCCCACTTGCAATAATACGTCTTTGACTACGCCCTTCGGGTATCGGATCGATCGATCGGCCAATTTCAAGCACATTCTCGTTTCCTTGAGCTTGCCCAAATCCAATTGTTTAAAGATGGAGTAGGGTATTAGGTTGATTCCCGCGTCGAGGTCTAGCATCCCTCGTGTTTCCTTGCCATTTCCAAGGGTAATCTTGATGCAAAAACTTCCCGGATCGCTCTCTTTAGGCGGGAGAGGGTTGCTATAGACGATACTTTCCGCGTTCGATATACACACTATCTCATTATCCTCGAACCGTCGCTTCTTGTATGTCAACTACTTGAAAAACTTGGTGTATGCGGGCACATTCCGGATAAAGTCGAGCAAAGGGAGGTTAATGTTAACCTTCGATAGCATCTTGTACAACTCGAGGAATTGGTCGTCTTTCTTCGTTGCTCGGATACGACTCGATATGAAATTGGAGGTTGGTACGGTGTTGCGGACTTGTGGAGTCCCCCGGTAGCCTGGGACCCCTTCGCCTCACCACTGGAGAGAGATGTGGGCGAACTAGGAGTGGCTACGGGCTCGTCCGGATCTTGTATGGCAAAATCTTCTTGAACTCAGGGCGAGGGTAAGGGTTCATCGTCGGGTGGGGCGACTTTATTGTCCACCACCTTGACACTTCGGAGAAGATTCACGGCTTGAGCTTGGGCCGGTTGACTTGTTAGCTTGTCCTTGTCTCAGGCTCATTTAAGTTCGTTGACGTCCGTCGCCACTTGCCCAACTTGTGTTTCCAAACTTGCGAGCCGTTTTGTCAATTCGGTTAAGATGGACTCTATGTTTGGTTGACGTAATGTCGACTTGTCTTTTGGAGGCGGAAATGACGCTTGAGAAAGAGGGAACGGTGGTGGTCGTGCATTGAGCGGGGCTTGAGGCCATGGTTGTTGCATCGGAGGCCCAGGTGGAATTTGAGCGTTGGACGTGTCCCCCCACCTAAAGTTAGGGTGGTTCCTCCACCCATATGGTTCGTTGGGCCGTTGGGTCCCGCTTCGTTGGGCTTGGTAACCTTGAAACACAAACACTTACTCGTCGAACCCACTCGGTTGCCCATAAACCATCGGGCAATCACTAGCTCTATGACCCGAGGTACAACATGTGGGGCACGTCTCCACCGAACCCGAGAATGGTTGGATGAGGGAGGCCACTTGCTCTCGAGTTCGGCAATCTTACAGGCCCAGTTGGACTCCTCTTTTGTCGAAACCTCCTTCACTTGCTCCTTCCGCTCCAAGATACTCATGCGATGGTCGGCGACGGCCATGTTCACAAATATGTCGTATAATTCCCTCGTCGAGTGGCCGACTAGGTTTCCACCGGCGGCATTGTTCACCATACGCTTTTATGCAAATGTCAACCCATTATGAAAGAATTGATTCAAGAAATCCCCAGTGAATCGATGATGGGGGCATTTGGTGAGATAGCCCTTGAATCGCTCCCACGCCTCGTAGAAAGTCTCATCGCTCGCTTGATGGAATGAGGCGATCTTTGCTCAAAAATCGGTCGTTTTATCTTATAAATAGTACTCCTCCATAAACCTCTCGGTCACCATGTCCCAATTGGTAAGGGAATCGGATGGCAACATCATGAGCCAATCAACGGCTTTATCCTTCATTTGGTACGGGAAACACCTCATTTTAATTTGATCAATGTGAATCCCTTGGCGAAGGAAGCTTGACACCGTGTAGGAAAAGATGTGTAGGAATTGAAGAGCATCCTCTTGTGGTAGGCCATTGGAATTCGGAAGTCGATTGAGATCAATCGGTCGTAAGTCGTACTCGAGGGCTTTGGGTCTCAATTGAATGCTCTCAATCCAATGCATGAGGAGAGATCGACCATATACGACCTCGACACCTCCTTGATGCTGTTTGTCGGGCCTCCATCGGGGGTGGAAAATGGATGGCCGCCCACATCTTGTACGGCGTAAGGATTTTCGTTGACGGAGGGCATCCTTAGAATGTCTTGCGGGTGTAGATTTCGAAATTGTGGCGTGGGCCCGGTCGGATGTGGGATGCGAGGTTCGTGCATATGGGGGGCGGCGAAGTGCGGCCCTTGGTAATGAGGCCTTGGATCTTGAAATTGCGGTTGAAATGGGTACGACAGACCATCGACAACCGGGCTTTGGTAAGGAGGGCCGTGGAATTGAGTTCCATGTGTTGACGGGTCTGAATGGGGCGAAGCTTGATATTGAGGCTCGGGTGTTGGCACGCGAGCATGGGACGGAGAGTACATGCCATGAAATGGGCCGTTTGAGCTTTGGGGGTCTTGGTTTGGTAAACCATTTCCCCTTTGGTCGATCGGCATTCCGTACACGGGTTGAGCAATTAGGGATGGCGGGCCATGAGGTGATGATGTGGGCCCGGACAATGCTTGAAGTGGGGGTATCCTTTGATTGTCGTGAGCGTGGGCGGGTGGCGTCGGATTCATGGATGAGTTCGTCATCATGCGTTCTTCTAGCACCGAAGGTAAAGGTCGTAAAGACGGGGTGTCGAACGTGTCTCGATGTCTCATGGCTCGAGCGTCCCGTCTCAATCTCTCGGGATTGGGCAAAAGTGGGATCAACTCTGGTCCGAGCGATCGCCTACATTGCATACACAACAATCAACAAAGTATTATGGGTATCGAATGTAAAACACTAATCTAACCTAAATACTAACTAAGATAACAAGAAGAGTAATTAAGAACACCATTATCCTTAATCTATCCCCGGCAACGGCGCTAAAATTTGATCGAGGATTTCTTAGCACACCAAGAAATCGTCTCCGCAATAGTACGGAGTCGATTGTAGAGCGGTAAGTTTTCCCGAGTCGTGTCTCTCGAGGATAGATATTATCGGCGGTCGGTGTTTTTACTTAATCTCTTGTTAATCTCAATTAAACTAATCTACTCCTAAGAAAGCAATAAGTCATTGATTTGGGTTTGAGTTTTTAATACTAAGGCATGAATTGAAATGAAAACTTGAAAACACTCAGGCAATCATAATTAAAAGCTTAATTGAAAATGACTAATTTTAGAAGATTAATTAAGCTCTAATTAAAAACCCTAATTTACTTAATTAAGACTCCCAAATTAAAGAAAGCTAGTAAGTTGAAAGAGAAATGGAGGGAAAAGCAAGCTTGAACATTTAAAGAAGTCAAATAGAATTTAATGAGAAAAAGTCAAATTTATCAAAGAGGAAAACTACTTATAACTTTCAAAGCCCCAATTTTTGTTTGAACAAAAAGAGTAAAAAGTTTCAACATGCAAGCTTCAATGGAGTTTTTGAGAAAGAAGAAAAATAAGCTAGAAATTGGAAGTGAGAATGTGAAAATGCCAAGAGAAACAACAATAAGAACTACAAATTAACAACCAACACATAACAATAATAAACAACCAAGAACAACAACAATATGAAGGGGAAATACTTCAACAATAGCTTCATAGAAGATAGAATACATGTTGGGATTTGGTGGTGCCGTCGCGCAGCGGAAAACAAAAATTTTAAATAAAAGGAATTTGAATCGAATTCAATTGACGATGGCCCATTTTTAATTTCAATTAATTCAAACAATGTTTTAATTACTTTATAAATGAAACAATTCGATTTTCGTAAAATCGAATAAGCATGGTCGGTTTCTATTTAATATATTAATCACATATATAACAATTATATATATATATTAACATATTGATCATGCATATAATTATATATGTGATTGAAAATATATTGACTATGATCATGGTCGAATACGCAGGAAAATCGCTAATTGTCCACATAAGGGCTGCTCGCAATTGAAAATTTTGTTTCTTAGATATATCGTACGAGGGAGCTCCAACCGTCCACAATTGATTTAATTCGGCGATCAAAGGTTGCAAAAACACATCAAGTTTGTCTTTTGGATTCTTTGGCCCTGGTACAAGAACGGTCAAGAACATGAACTGGTCTTTCATGCACATCCAGGGAGCTAATTGTAGGGTGTAACTATGACGGGCCACGATGAATATTGTGCGCCAAAACTTCCAAATGGTTGAAAACCATCTGTACAAAGACCCAATCTCACGTTTCGACTTTCAGCCGCGAAACTTGGATGTTTCTGGTTGAAATGTTTCCAAGCTTCTGAGTCGGATGGGTGTCGCATATCATTGTCTTCAACGACGTGTTCAGCATGCCATGTCATATCTTTCGCTGTGGCATTAGATGCGTACAACCTCTGAAGACGTGAAGTTAATGGAAAATAGTACATCTTCTTGTACGCGACGCGAGCCTTCTGTCATTTTGTTTTTCCCTTATAAACGGGTTTAAACCGAGGTTCATTGGAGAATTTGCAGCTTGTCAAATCAGAATCGTCTCCCCAGTAGATCATACAATTATTCTTACAGCAGTCTATCTTCTCGACTGGTAAGCCCATGCCCCTTAACAACTTCTTACTGCTATAGAAGTTATCGGGTACGAGATTTTCTTTCGGTACGATCTCTTTGATTAATTCACTCAATTGATCATAACACTTCTGAGACATGTGATTCTCTACTTCAGATTCATGAGACGGGAGACTAGTGACAACTGCGTATGTCCCTCGCACCCCGGATACAATGGCTGATTTCCAGCTTTCAGCATGTCGTAAAATTTTTGTGCATCAGGGTTCGGCGACTCTTCCAAATCGGCAACCACGTCGCAATCGGGACCAGCTGCATCTCGAACCATATTAACGTACGCATTTGATGATTCTTCACAACGAGCATTGGAGGGTCCTCCAATATGATAATCGTGACTGCGTCCAGAAGTGGTGAGTTGGCTTTCTCCGTGATAAATCCATCTATAGTAATTCGGCTCGAATCCGTGTCTAAACAAGTGGTACTTGATCTCGTCGACATCGAGGTAACCACTATTCCTACATCTGCTACGATTACATGGACATTTTAGCTTCTGTCCGTCATTCTGAGTGGAATGCACTTGAGCAAATTCAATAAAACTCACGACTCCATCCACGAATTGTGAGGATAAATAGCCGTTGTTGATTCGCTTGTACATCCAACTACGATCGGAACTCATCCTAACATTATACAGTTTTTATATTGATTTATCAAAAATTGGACAGCATGAGGGTGCTAGAGAATGATTGAATTTTTTGGTAGGGCCCTATCTCATTCGAAAATGTGATTCTTCTGTAATATAGCGTCTTAGTATATGAATTTTTGTTGACTAAAAATTTCGGCAGCATCTCCCTTTAGTTCTCTAAGTACACATATATTGCAGTGCACCCGAGAACATAAGAGAGATACTGAACTGAAATTTATATATTCAACAAAAACACATATAGATAAGATAAGCCATAGTACAATCACGCTCTCAAACTGTCCAAATAAGTGGACAATTCGGGATTTAGTATCGAATTCTCTATTCGATACAAAATCCCAAACGAGGCTAAGGTATATTATTTAAAAGAGTGTATCTTGGATCGAACATATTTTGAACTCCGTTTGTGGATAGATGAAACATCCACGGCCGGCGCCGTAAACAACGTCATCACAGACGTATACATCAAGTAATTAATCACATCATTTAAACAATATATACAAAAAAATATGTACTCATAACACAACATGCATGTACCGATCACCACGGTATTTCACCACCACTATCACGAACAATTTAAAACATTTTGAAAACTACCGTCCTTTTTTAAAATAATTTTAAAAACCGTTATTGGAGGGACGAAACCTCCCGGCCTGCGCCGAACACCACGTCATCACCGACGTCTTCCCAAACCAATCACAACATCAAGCAATCATATTAAAGCCATAACAATAAACCATAAAAAACATGAAATTAACATGCATGTACCGATTACCACGGTATTTCACCACCACCATCAAAAACAATTTAAATGAAATTGCATAACGGAACCGTAATTATGTAATTAAAACCAAATTACTTAATTATTCCTAAATTGAACAATAATTAAAACTTTTTCCCTAAATTTTAAATTATACCCTCAATATTACATAATTACAAACCCTAACCCATAAACCCTAATTTCAAGCCCAAACCCATAAACCAACAAATAAACTTAACAAAACAGAATAAAAAAACAAAAAATATAAACTTACCTTCCGAAACTGGCAGAGAAGGCGGGCGACAAAGGTGGGCGGCGGCTGCGGCG
>BMAC01002123.1:3971-35498 GCA_014905375.1 Phtheirospermum japonicum
AATTAATTTCTAGCCATCGTTTTCAATAATCAGGAAACACGTGGTGTGACCCTCAATGGTTCAGGTGTAAGCTAGCCGTGGGTTCACAACACATTGTGATTCGAACAACACATTGTTCTTATATGAACTCGTCCCTTAGAGTCTCTGATTAAATAAAACTCATTTTACTTAATCACTGGTCAAACCAGAACCCAACGAATTATGAGAGGCGCCTAGCAACAACGCATCATAATTCCCTAGATACAAATGAAGTGCCTGCAAGAACCTTGTGATATAGCTTATATGTACAGTACGATCCCTTCGCGATCTATGTCCCGATTGAACAAGAGATATTGGTTCATCGAGACCTCTTTCTAGTTCAATAACTGTGTGTACGTTCTAGGTTCAAGATAATCCGTTCGTGTGTGACTTAGAGAAACACATTTCTCCAAACACTCCACTATCAGCTCTGGCCAGAGACTCCGAGGATTTATCAACCATTAGAACACATAGGACATCCATGACTCATCATGCGTCCGAATCCCCTATTACCATGCACAGACTTCCCACTAGATTCCCGACTATGTGAACGTTGCCCCTTTTGATTGGCCTCCAAAGAGACACAGAGACAGGTCACAACATAGCTTGTCCTATAGTGAAGTCACGGTGAGGTCCGGGTCTTAAGGATTAATGTTGTACGCTATATCATAGAAATCATCTACTCGATGAGTGGGAACCACTTAGAGATTTCTAGGCGAGGGAGTTCAGTGAACTCATCTTATGAGCACCTACTTATGTATGTCGATGTCCAGACACCGTGACTGATGAGACGCGGTCCACATACATTAAGTACTAATCTTTATGGGAAAGGCCTGTATCCTCATTATGGCGTAACCCTTTGACTAGGAACAAGTTCGACGAGTTACATTACGTGCTGGATTATCTCAYGGTTCTGCTAGACCAATCCACCGTAATAAAATAACTTCATCAGGACCATATCTATGCAACTAGCATGGGATAAAAGATATGGAATGCCAATATGTATAAAAGATATTATTACGAATAAAAACCGATTGTATTACAAGAGAATGGGCAGACCACAGCCACAAGTTGGCTTGTTGGTCACCTTATTCTAACAAGTAATTGTTAGTAAATCTTGGATTTGAATAATTTTTTGTGTTGCTAAAACTAAAAGTTGGCCTCCCAGGCGTTGTAGGGGCTTCTAATAACAATTTGCTCTTTGGGACCCCATTTTGTGCTGGAATTTTAGAAAAGCCCCTGGTTTCTGTGCCATTGTTTGGGACTCAGAATGATTTTACAAAATCTGAGGTTTCTTTTAGGTTTAGCTTGCAAAAAAGGTCTGAAAATGAATCCAAGTATGGGTTTTTCATGCTTGTTATCTTGGATAATCTATTGTTGCACCCTGTAAAAATAAAATAAAAACTCAAAATTGTGAAAATTGGCTCATTTTTGTCATAGACATTTATACAAACACAGTAAAAACAAGAAAAATGAAAACTTACCGCTTCAGAGGAATATAAGGTTGAAGTTTCTAAGTACTTGGTGCTAGTGAGATCCATGGCAGCAAAGAAAAAAAAATGAATTTTAGCTTAAAAAAGGTGGAGCTTGTGATTTTATTTTTTTATCTGTAAACTCTCTTTAGGTGTTGATATTTAATTGCACACGTATGTATAAAGCCATGGAGGGGGTGATTTTTTTCCCCAATAGGAGTAATCTGTGATGCAACACTTTGTGCTACACAGGAAAGTGACTTTAGGCTTCTAGTTAAATAGTAGAACAGTTTTGATGGACTAGACCAAAAAATAAAATAAAGATATTACTAGAAATTAATTTTATTTATTTAAGATCTCAAATTGGAGTAGTGCAGAGCAATGGCTAACATGCAATAAAAGACAAAAACTGTTTACACAGAAGCTCTTGCCATGGAGTCTAATTTTGGAAACTTGGCTTGTTATGTTTTTTTTTAAAATTGATGTTCAAGGGTTATTGTCAATCTTGTTTTTTCTAACTTGCTTGTTTTATGGGGTCAACGTAGCTAGCTTAGCAAAAAAAAGTTAATCTGGCATTTTTCCGTCTACTGAAACTTTATGAGGTGGATGGAATGAAGTTTGAGCCTAGCTAGAGACTAAACTAACACTGTAAGAATTATGATGTTTGGGTGTTTTGTTTATCCTGATTTTTTTTTTTTTTTTATGTGTGTTGGGTTCTAATTTAGTTGCTGTTTCTTCTTTCTGGTATTCAATTTAAGGAATATTAATATGATATGTTCACTAGTCTATAAATCTTGAGATGCAAGAGATATGAAATTTTAATTAGTTGAGTGTCGGGTGGTCAGAATTTGGTTTTTAATTTGCATTTGCTAATGATGAAATAAATAATAATTTTCTACTATACCTCCGTTATGTTGATGAAGTTGCAGAAAATGCCATATGTGTGTGATATGTTTGTAATTAATATCATAAGACACTAATAAGAATAATATTGTTAGATAGTCCATCTAAGATTTGGAATATATCATGATTGAACAATTGGGTTTGGTGCTCTTTTTTAAATAAACATTTCCAAGTGAAAGTCCCACTTCCTGCCAATTGCAATCAGCTGTAAGAGTTAAAATACATGACATAACAAAGTCTTGTTATAAACAGTATGTTGTTTTGGTTATAGGAAAATGTTGGTATGAGCTGAAAAGATTTGCTCAAAGACAAATTACTAGGGAAATGTTTAAATGTACTCATTTACATATTTTCTATTTATGTATTTATTTATGTAGCCAAACCTCAAAGTACTTAAAGACAATAAACCGAATGGTCTTGAGATGGGTGAAATTTTTGAGCAAATGTTTCAGAACTCAAAGGATGTGTTTGAAACTATGTCAAGTTTTCATCTTGACAATGGCACAAAAAGTCAGCATGAGACTAGTGTAAGTAGCAAAAAAAAAAATGGCGGAAAGAAAAGGAAATCAAGTAAGCTTGTTGATCCCATATATGAGTTGGTTGGACCATTTTGCAAGAATACTGACATCAGATTGGGAGACATTGCTACAAAAATTGGATATGAATACGATATCTCTGAGGCGAGGAAGGAAGTATATGGTGTTGTTAGCGACATTGTCGGACTAACTATGCAAGAGAAATTGTTGGTGTCAAAGCTATTAGCGAAGAACACAGAGGATTTGGAGCTTTTCTTTAGCCTATCAAATGATGTCAAAGCAGAATTTGCTCGTATGAAGTTAGCGGGGAATTTGTGAAAGATTGTATGTGAAGGATTATTTTTATGATAAGGACAACTATGGCCCATCTAAATTTTGTTTGGAAAATGGTTTGGAGCATTAGTGTGTGTTTTGAATTGCTATTCTGTCTATTCAGATGGGCTTTTGTTAATCAGTTTAACTCATCTCCAATATTGACAAATATTTTAACAAACTTTTATTTTGTGAGTGATGATGTTAATGGTGCCAGGATGCAAATTACAAATTAAGTTGTCTATGTAATTGTAATTGCATTAATTAGTGTGTATTAGTCTATTGTATTTATTTGATATGTTCTTGAGATCTTTTAGTTTCCAAATTTAATTTATTTGATTTGTATCAATGTTAATAACCATGTGATATTATTCGTTTATAATATCATTTGAAATAAATTGACTACCAATGCTTTAAAAAAAATATTTTCAAAAGTTTATTATTAAGGAGGCAAGAAATTATTAAAGAAAAAAGATTTATGGTCGAATCTCTTATTTAGATTGAAGCTTAATTCGACAAATCATTAATATAATAAGGGCATATCCGTAAAAGACTTTATATGGCCTTTCTTGTTAACTCCAACCAAATATATTATTAAATAATGGGCATGATATCCTAGGACCCAACAAAATAACCAAACAACTTATTAGACTTGATTAATTACATTGGATAAGTCAAATTATTATGTCGGGACGTAATCCACCCCATTATGAATTTGCAACCAAACGCACCCTTAAAGGTATTAGCATCAAGATTTTTTTTTTCATATCTTAAGCTTTTGGGGACTCTCTTCGTCTTCCCTTAATTTTCTCTTGTCATTACTGACACAATAAGAGCATCTCCAATACAACAATGTTGAAAGTGAAAAAATTGACACATGGCATAAAAATAATTATGTGACACATTAAAATGATTATGTGGCACATTAAATGCTTGACATTGTCAAGAGCAATGTTAAATTCTAAACATTGCTCTTGACAATGTCTACATTTAATTTTAAATATATCATCCAATCATGCTATTTCTCTCTCTTTATTTTTTTCTAAATATAAATAAAATAAATTATCACATATATAACATTAACATTAATGCTTTGGAGATTTTTTTTTAATAAAATATCAATGTCATTTGCCACATAGGTTCAATTAACACTATTGCATTAGAGATGCTCTAATTATCAATAACTATAGTAATTATTTTATAAGGTTGGTCGTTGACACTCTCCTCCTTCAACTTGATTTTTTACCCTTTTTCATATCGTTTTCACTCGTGTTTGTTTAGTTCTGGTCGACTTCCATTTTGACTGTATATTGATTACATATTCATATTTTCTTTTGTTGAATTTATTGATTTCATTCTCTGATCGAAGTTGTTTCAGATTTTTGTTTTCTTGTCATTTTTTTTTTCAAAATCCACATGATTTTTTTAAATATTATGTTTTCCTTTGCATAATTTCTCTTTTCCCCTTCAAATCTATTACGCATGTTCTTAGGGGCGAAGGATCTGGTGACGGGACCTTTCTACCAGCGACACGAAAGAAAATGTTGACAACCTGCGTTGGATCAAACTTTGGCGGCATGGTGTGGTGGCACGAAAAAAAATATCGACAACCTGTGTTGGATCGAACTTTGGCGGCATGGTGTGGCGACGCTTGGCTAGGTTAGAATGAAAATAATTTCCAAGAGCTTCAATAACTTTCTTTTCCCAACCTTTTGTGGTTTTGGAAATTTGGATATGTAGGATGAACCTTTTTCATCTTTGATAGCTCTCCTTTTTAATGGAGTTTTTTCTTGCAAAATTTGAGTTTCATAGATTTGTTGTGTGGTATATTTTTGTGTCAAAACACTTTTGCAGTAAGCAAACGGGTGATGCAGTGAGAGAAGCCTTAAATTAGGTGTTGTTATTTAGTCGTCGCAACCAACTCATGATTTGTTTTTTTGGTTAGTTCTAATTTAGTTTTCTTTTTAACTTTTTTTTTACTGAAGATCATAATAATCTTTATGGAGTAGATTTTATGTACGGTTTTCATAATATATTTTAGCTTGTGGGTCCCTTATTGGGCGCAGGTATACGCACTCCAAAATAATATTAGTTGACCCAAAATAATTTAGACAAAAAAGTCATAAATGAAAAGACTAAAATAACCTTACCATAATTTATAATTAAAATTGAAAAAAATAAAACTTATGCAATTATATATACATATTATATATATATATATTATAAAACAAAAATATAAAACCTTCATATCTTCTTCTTCATTCCAAAATCTCTCTCAATACCTAACAAAAGTTCACATTAAAACTTGTAAGAATGGAGGATAATGATACGGATAAGATGAATAATATTAGTGTTCTTGACATCTATCTGTTTTAGTCATTTTTCTTTCTTTTTTTGAATGTATTACTATTTATTGGGTTAAAAATCGCGTATATATTCGATTTGGTTATGATGAACAATTGAGGTATGTTCGAATATATTATTCGAACACTTGCATAATGTTTGAATGTAATGTTTGAACATACCTCAGTTGTTCGATTTTTTGTTTCGAAATAAAGCGTTTGTTCTATAATTTTTTTGGAACACTTTTTTTTTTTTCAGGAATCGAAGACAATGCCAACTGAAAATAGTAATGCTAGTCTAATTAGAAGTGATGTGATTGCAGACTACTCTTATTTATTCAACACAATGAGTTGTTTTGAATCTAGAGATAAATTAGTCAATTGGGTTCATTCGAAAAGAATTTAAAATCATATGGCGATAGTAGTTAAAAGATCATACACTTGAGATATTAGGAGGCGAGATATAATTCTTTTAGCATGCGAACGAAGTGGAAAATATCGTGGCATTGTTGGATAATTTGCACAACCTAACGAATCACAGATGGAGACCGAAGAAAAAGAAAACCCAAAAAGAGTGCGGATGTCCATTCCTTTTAAACGGCTCTCAAATGTTTGTTGACGGTGATAAGAAGTGATCATTACAAATAACATGTGGCATGCAAATCACCCTCTTGATAAACACTTTTGAAGGTCATTATTATGCCGGTCGCTTAACTCCTACTGAAAATGCATTTGTTGTTGATATGACAAGAAGCAACAGTCAACCAAAAGATATATTATACGGATTGAAAACTAGACATTCTGGAAATGTGTCAACAATGAGAAATATTTACAATGCTCAAGCAAAGCACAGAGCTATGGAGCATTCAGGAAGATCACAACTGCAATTTCTCATGTCCAAATTGGAGGAGAATCATTTATTTTTTTTCCACATGAATCGTTGTAGTACGACTGACCAAGTTAAAGATATTTTTTTCTCATCCAACTTCACTTGATTTGCTTCTTGCATTTCCTACTGTCTTGTTGATGGATTGTACACACAAGACAAATCATTATAAAATGCCTTTATTGGAGATAGTTGGAGTGACGTCGATAGATATGTCGTTTATGGTTGCTTGCGCTTATATGGAGCGTGAGGAAAGTTACATGTGGGCATGCTCTATCCTTAAATTGCTAATGAATCCTACAGTTATTGCCACTAATAAGGAAAACGCGTTAATTAATACGGTGTTAGCTACTTTTCCAAATGTGAGACAATTTTTATGTCATTGGCACATTGGTAAAAATGTTTTGACAAATTTTAAGAAAATGTTTCGCACAAAGGAAGAGTTTGAATCTTTTAATAGTTCATTGAATAAAGTGATGCTTGTCGATAACGAAGTCGATTTCAATGAACAACTCAGAAGATTTGAGTCTGACTATTTAAAAATCATCCATTAGTTGTATAATATCTTATTAATCAATGGGTGAATCCCTACAAAGATCGCTTTATCTCTGCATGGATAACTAATATAATGCATTTCAACAATACGACAACTAATAGGTACTTAAAATATTTTATGTTTACTTTTTATAACTTTGTGACTATTTATTTTTTATTTTTTATTTTGATTACTTATTCTAATGTCCCTTTAGGGCGGAGAGTGCACATGCCAAATTGAAAAGACATTTGGGATTGAGTATGAGAAACTTTGAGACATGTTGGATGAAAATACATTCTCTTCTCGAGATTTTACACACTGCAATTAAGACTTCGTTTGAGAAGATTATTCATGTAGTCCAACATCGTTATCAATAAACTATTTTCAAGATGCTACGCGAGATTTCTATTGCGCCATTAGATAAAATCGTAAATGAAATGAAGGTTCTAAATGACATTGGCATGATTGTTTGCTAAGAAAGACATGTGGTTTGCCTTGTGCACACGAGATTAGTGAATTCAAGCGATTATGGATGTCAATACCATTAGATATTGCAGAAAAGTTCTGGAAAAATTAGACATGGAACCAACTCAACGGGATGATGCGAGTGTTGGAAAAGATATTCAAAATCGGGTGAAAGATAGTATTGCGGACTCCTTGAACAAGTTTAATTTGGTTAATCAATTTGAGCAGCTACTAATGTTGAAAAGGTTGAGAGAAATTTTGAAACCTTACACAACGTCTTTGATTCCGCCTGAGGTCCCTGTACGACCTCGTGGAAGGCCAAAAGGCAAACGCACAAAGAATGCGAATTCAACGAAACATGACCCTAGAAAATTTGAGTACGTGGAGTCATTTCATGATATTTGTTATCCAATGGAAAAACGTATTGACTTGAGTGGGTCGATTGTTATGAAGGTGATGTTCGTTTAAGATAAAAGCAACCGGTTATCCTGAAAAATTGAGATCAGCTGCATATGGACTTTTTACGGAAAACTTCCTACCCTGTTTCTTGGTTACGTCCTTGAAACAAAGAATGTACTGGGAGATGATCATTGCGGTTTCCATGAACTAGCTCATTTAATGGGTTTCAGCGAGGATTCATGGGGTAAAGTGCGGTGAGACCTTATTGATGAATTGCAAAAACATCGTGAGATGTACACTAATGCATTCATCGAAGGCGGAGTGTTGATGATGTGTTGTGCGCATTGAACTACTATGACACACCTGCACCCATGAGATATCTGTTGTTACTACCATAGATGGGCCACCTTATTGCATCTGCGTACAATGTCATACTGGTGGTATTACCCCCAAAGACTTACAACACATACTTGCCTTTTACATCATTGATTCCAGTTTGCGCTAACCCTAAATGCATATACATCGCATTAGTTGCCTGTGGAACGCACTTTATTGCAGTAGGTTACTTGTTTTTTAATATATACATGATTGCACTTACAGTATAGTAATCAAGTATATTTTTATGGTATTTAGGTGAACTTATGGCCAGGACATCCACTACCTATCGTACCTTATAAGTGGTATGAGAAATGTCAGGATTGTGCGAAGGAATGAGAAGCGTTGTGCATGCAACAACTTAGGTTATACAATGAACTTGTGGCAGTTAATTAAACATATTATGATCATTTGGACTATGCTCTATCAAATGTGGGACTATGTAATATGTGATTTCTGTTTTATAAAGTCATTAAACTATGTATCAAACTTATATTATGATTAGTAGAATGTTGGACTTATATTATGATATTCGAACATAATATGTTGTGTTCGATAGAAATATTAAAAAATACTCAAGTTCAAAAAGGAAAATTACTACTTATATATGTTCAAAAATATTCATAATTTGGACCCAACAGAGAGGTGTGTTTATGTTAAGAGTAACACAACCAATACAAAACCAAAAATAGTAAGAAGAACAGCAATCAGATAGCAGAAACGAGTGAGAAAAAGTTGTTAACTTTTATTCCTCAAAATCAGTTCGGATCGGCCTTAGCCGGACCCTTTTTACAAATGCTTGACCTTGAAATACAAGCTTTATCTCTCTAAAGCTCTCTATGTTTCTCTCTCTGAAAATTGGGGATCTTTCTCTCTCTCTTGGAGAGGCTATTTATAGTTTTCCCTTGAAACCCTAATTATACACCTGTCACTCTCCTATTGGCCCTCTAAACTTCTGCTCCCATATCCACCGCCTCAACGACGTCCTCAGATATTTTCCACCGACTTAAAACTGACCTCAGATATTTTTCACATTGGACGGATTCGGAGTTGTCAATCTGATACTTCAGTTTTGGATATTGAGATCATCGACCGGACGGAGTCGAACTGACTCAGGTGGTGCACCCGCAGACAGAATGCATCTTGCTCAGCAAC
Organism: Phtheirospermum japonicum; assembly: GCA_014905375.1. Taxonomy (NCBI): domain Eukaryota; kingdom Viridiplantae; phylum Streptophyta; class Magnoliopsida; order Lamiales; family Orobanchaceae; genus Phtheirospermum; species Phtheirospermum japonicum. The sequence goes on from BMAC01002123.1 coordinate 13,370, forward strand.
CTTTTGCCTGATCAACGCGTCCGGGTAGGAAATGCTCGGCATGTGGCGCAGACTGTGTGGAGCCCCTGATGAAATCTCTGCTCGGCAGGATGGCCGAGCTCATCAGCTCGGCACTTTTCTGGGTTGGCACTTTTGGGAGGGAATGCTTGGTGTGCGCTTCGCACAACTCGCAGACCGCGCTACCCTGCTCGGCAAGGCCGACTGATCTGCTCGGCATCCATTGCGTGGGCATTCGGCGAATTTCATTGGTCTGCTCGGCGATCCTGCTCGGCAGCTCGGCACCTCTCTGCTCGACACTTCCGGGCGAGAGTACTTGGCGGGTGGCGCTGAGAGGTCGGCGCCCTCCGGAGAGATCCTGGGCATGGAACCGAGTTCAGCAGCTCGGCACCTCTTGGGGGGGCTACTTATCTACTCGGCGCAGGTGCCTGACTGGGACGCGTGCCATCCGGCGTCTGCTCGATACCTCCGGGCGGGAGCATTTTGCTGCTCAGCGCAGGTGCTCGACAGGGGACGCGGTTCCTCCGGCATCTGCTCGGCACGCCCTATTCAGCGCCTTTGGCAATTATCCATTTTTCCCAGTCAATTTAACTTGTTCAGCTCGGATCCTCCTTGGGGCAATACCGACCATCAACAAGCTCCCTAAGCATGGAGTCGGACACGTGTGGTCGAGTTCGGGCTCATCGAGTCCTGGTCGTCCATGGGAGCCGAGCCATCCTATGCAGAGGTCACCTTGTCCTTTCAACTCGGTCCCGCCTGCAGTTTGACCATCTCGTGCTCCGTGACGGAAGCTTTTTCAGGAATCTTTATAAGCTTTTGCGGGTCTTGTCTTCTTATGTTTTTGGACCTTTGTGTCACAAGATCCCCTCCCTCTCATTATACCAGCATTCTTCTTTCTTTCTTCATTCTCATCTTCATTTTCAAACTCCTTCACCTTCAACCTTTTCCTTTTCTTGCGAAATACTTTCTTTGAAGAGAACTTACTTGTGCTCTAGCTTTTTGACACCCCGTTTGGTCCACTTCACTCTTCTCTTGTCTAGTTCTTCTCGGTTTTTGTTAAAGGTAATCTTCTTTCTCTCTTCTCTCTTTTCGATACCTTTCCATGTCTAGTAGCCCGAGTTATTCCCCGGATAGTTCTCGAGAGCATGAGGGGGACGGTCGGGGTGACAATCAGCCTGGTTCTCCATCGGACCCGTATCCCGGGTCTGGATTTGACCAATACGGGAGTTTTGGTGCTGGGGAAATTTTCGGTTAGGGGAGACCTTTCGCCTTCGAACAATTTCCAAGCAAAGTTTTCCAGCTTGGGGGTTATTCCCAGTTCGGTCACTTCCAATCCTTCAGGCCTTTCGGTCAGTTTGGGCAGGGCTGCCATTTTGGGCCCAGGAGTGGGCCTTTTCCAGAATCACAATACGGCGTGGACCACTATCCCAACAGTAGCGTGGCCGGCGTATCAACTCGGTTTTCGAGTTTAAGTCTAGATCGAACCGGTGCTACCAGCAAGGATTTCAGGGTCGTCCTGGCCGATCTGGAGCCCCTGGATGACCTCTCTGGTCTGCATGAAGATGATACTCGGCGACCGCCAGGGGCCAAAAAATCTCGGAAGCCTAAGGCCGCTGTGAGGTCAGCGACTCCCGAGACCTTCGCCTCTTGGTCGGACCAGCCAGGTGAGCGTACCCCAGTATGTCATTGGAAGAGACCTCCCCCTCGCGAGTGGGACGACCGGATTCTCAAAATAGCCGTGGAGCAGAGTGGGCTAGTTGATAACAATTTAGTTATGTATCGAAGCGAATGTGGAGTGCCCGGGTCGGTTCACCTATTTCTGCCTTATGACGCCGAGCAGATCCACTGTCCACCGGTCTCATGCACCACTATGTTTTCGGATAGCTTGCGTTTTGGCATTTCATTTCCGTTACCCCGGCTTCTCACGGATATCCTGAATGATCTAAGACTACCCATTTTTCAGCTCCATCCCCTGGTCATAGCTCGAACCTTGGGCTTGTTTGTGCTTTTCAATCTCAACGGTTGGCCAGCTCCCTCTCTCGAGGAGCTCCGATGGCTCTACCTTTTCAAAGCCGCAGGTGGGGCCAACTCTGGCTTTTACTACAGCTCAGTCCGGTCTGGCACCTTCAAGAACCTTGTGACCGGGCTCCCCGACTCCCTTCACGATTGGGAGTCTCGTTGGTTCTATGTCGGGGGAGACTGGCAGACAAGGAACCCCGACGGCTCACTCTACTCTCCCCCCAATTCTTTTACGAAATTCAGTTAGTGAAACGTTAGCATGTTTTCCCTTATTTCGACCTAATCCTCAATTGTTTGTTCCTCTTTTCAGCGAACCGGAAGCCGGAGGACCCTAGCCCAGAATTTCTTGCTCATCTATTCAATATTTTGGATTCCGATGCGTAGCAGAGGCATTACAAGATACTGCTCACGAAAGCCAAGCTTCGAAGGGCCGAACTCAGGGATTCTCCCCTTCGCTCTCAGCTCGAAACCACTATCCCCGGTAAGTTGGATGATTTGTTCGGTATTCTGCGCTTGATGCATTACATTTTCTGTTCGGTAATTCATGTTAGGTCGAGTAGTTCATCGTTTCAGTGTTAGCGTCCGTGTCAACCGATGTTTCCAAGCCGATCTCGGTAGCTCGGTGATGTCTTGCTTGGTGGGGCCGCTCGTCCCTTTTGTGTCGGCATCCGTGTCGGTCTGTATCGCCGAGCCGAGCTCAAAAGCTCGGCGGCATTCTGCTCGGAAGATCGGTAATTTTTTAGCTCGGCAAGGGCCGCTCGTCGCTTTGGTGTCAGGGCCCGTGTCGGTTTGGGTCGTCCAGCCGAGCTCGGCAGCTCGGTAGTACTCTGCTCGGTAGATCGATAATTTTCAGATCGGCAGTGGCCGCTCGTCGCCTCGGCGTTGGCGCCCATGTAGGTTTGAATTGTCGAGCCGAGCTCGGCAGCTCGGTAGTACTTTGCTCGGCAAGGTTGCCATTTCTTTCTCGGTTTTGCTATGTGTTTAGATTATAGTTTTTATTCGTGCTTTTCTGAGTTCTGTGTTTTATGCTTTGCAGTGTACTATATTTACTTTGACAGAACCATGCCTCTTTCTGCACTTGATCGAGCTGCGAAGTTTCTGGAGTTGAACACTAAGAAGCCGGCGACTGGTGGTGGCAAGAGGAAGAAGAAGACCAGCTCTCCATCTTCTCCTCCCAAGTCCTTCTTAGCTCCTCAGGTCGGTGAAGGGAGCTCTCACCAGGAGCCCATTGCTGTTGATCATGAGGAGGTTGTGTATGGAGGTCCTCGCCCTCCGTCAGTTCCTCACGTATATGACTATTCGGGGTGTTATGCTCCTACTGCGACTGGCGGATCGGTTGGGGGGTACCCCTTCTCCGAGTTCTCGGACAGTGTTGCTCGCAATTGGGGGTCGAGTTTGGACAACTGGGTTTCCGGCTTCGATGCAGACCGCTAATTGGGGTTCTCGGAGGAGAGCCTTTGCCTCGATGAAACTAGCTCGGCGGAGCTTCTCCGACCTCCGCAAGGATCATGCCCGTCTCCAGCGGGACATTGCTGCCTTTCAAGCGGCGCACACTCAATGCACGGACCTGATGCTTGACCGTGACTCCTGGATGGCGAGGGCTAAGAAGGCGGAGCAGTCCGTCGACGCCGTATTGAGTGCGACTCAGCGGACTTTGTTTGACCTGGACGACCTGAAGGTCTAGCACGAAGAGCTAGTTCAGCGCCATGCCGACTTGGTTAGTGATCGCTCCCGAGAGATGGAGGAGGCGTATGCTCGAGGCAAGGCTGTAGGTGTTGTGGAGGGGAGAGCTGCCGGCGTCGAAGAGTACAAGACTGAGACTCTTGGGCCGATGATGAGTACCTCATATCTTTCCACCATGCAGGAGGCCCTCCGAATGCTGAAGGATGGGGCTTCTATTTCTGAGTTTGAGAAGCACATTGCTGAGAAGATGGTGGAGTATGGCATGGGGGGTGATGAGGAGGACATGGATGCTGACGACGACAAGCAGGGAGATGATGATGATGATGAGGAGGACAGTGGGAACTGATTTGCACTTTTTCTGATTTGATGTTTTTTCTATATTTTGATGGCATGTCACTTTTGGGCGGCCATATCTGATGTTTCTGAACGATTTCAAACCTGAACTTGAATCGACTTGTTCTGGACGGCTTTTCCTTCTTGAATTGTTCTATACTTAGTTTATTTTCGTTTGTTCCCTTTTGCGGTTTTGATGATCTAAACATGCATGCATGTTGCCTTTTTTTTTTTTACTCCGAGCTCAAACTCGGAATGTTGAGTTCGGGAATTTCTGAGCTCGGTAACTTTTGAAAACTTACTCTTTTTTACGTGTCGAGCTTATTTGAGTTGACTCTTTTTGAGCTCGGCACATTGAGCTCGGGATTTTTTTGAAAATTTCCTCACTTTAACATGTCGAATCAATTTTGAGTTCGGCTCTTTTGAGCTCGGCACGTTGAGATCGGATTTTTGGAAACTTGCTCTTATTTACGCGTCGAGCTAGTTTGAGTTTGACTCTTTTTGAGCTCGGCACGTTGAGCTCGGATTTTTTGAAAACTTGCTCTTATTTACGTGTCGAGCTAATTTGAGTTTGACTCTTTTTGAGCTCGGCACGTTGAGCTCGGATTTTTTGAAAACTTGCTCTCTTATATGTGTCGAGTCAATTTTGAGTTTTGACTCTTTTTTAGCTCGGCACGTTGAGCTTGGATTTTATTTTGTTCTAAGTGAGCAGTGTTGTAATGAGATTTTTATGAGTGAGATCGTCCTGATGAGGTCGGTCTATCAGCCCATTTGGTTTTGGGCTTGGGAGCCTCTTGTTTTGTCAATCTGTGCTCTTGATAAATAACAAGAACTAAAATTTTATTGATAATTTTTTTTGAGATATACAGCGTTCCAAGGGTGTGCAAATTTCTTTCCGTCTAAGTATTCTAAATGGTAAGCCCCGTGCTGGAGGATTTCTGATATCTTGAATGGTCCCTCCAATTTTGGTTTGAGGGAGCCTTGGTTTGGCCCGAAAACGCGTTTGAGAACTAGGTCACCAACTTTGAAGTTTCTGGCCTTGACTTTTGAGTTGTAGTAACGTTCGCTTCTTTGCTTGTAGATGGCGTTCTTCAGTCGGCGTCCATTCAATTTTTTTTCTTCAAGGAGGTCGAGTGCAGCTCGGCAGGCCATGTCGTATTTCTCTTCCTCGAAATGTGCTACCCGGTAGGAAGGTGTGCCGATTTCAACTGGTATAACCGCTTCTGACCCAAAGTCTAATGATAATGGGGTTTCATCTGTAGATGAGCGTTATGTTGTTCTGTACGACCATAAGACACTAGGTAGCTCCTCTGGCCAGCTTCCTTTCAGATCTTCCAACTTCTTTTTCAGTGTGTATTTGAGGATCTTGTTGACCGCCTCGACTTGTCCGTTCGATTGGGGTGGTATGACATGGAGAGATTGTTTCTGATATTCAGCTCCCCACAAAATGCCTTGAGCCTCTTACTGTCGAACTGCTTGCCATTGTCAGATACTATTGAGAGTGGCACTCCGAATCTACATATGATCGATTTCCAGACAAAATTAATGATCTTCTGGTCGGTTATGGATGCCAGCGGTTCGGCTTCTGCTCACTTGGTGTAGTAATCCACCACGACCACTGCATACTTAACCCCTCCTTTGCCCTTCGGTCATGGACCGATCAGGTCAATTCCCCATTTTGCGAACGGGCAAGGCGAGTATATGGAGTTCAGGGTTTCTGCAGGAGAGTTGATCTGAGGTGCAAACACTTGGCATTTTTCACAATTTTTTACCTTCTTGATCGCATCCTTTTTCAAGGTCGGCCAGTAATATCCTTGTCTGATGAGCTTGTGAGCTAGTAATTGTCCTCCAGCATGGTTTCCACAGATGCCTTCGTGTACTTCTCTCAGCGCGTATTCAGCATCCTGTTCATTCAAGCAGCGGAGTAAGGGGATGGAATATCCTCTTTTGTACAACAGCACATCCACAATGGTGAACCGAGCTGACTTTGTTCGTATTGATCGTGCTTCAAATCGGTCTTCTGGGAGCACCCATTCGTTTAGGTAAAGTAGGAATGGTTTCATCCAGCTTTCACTTTGGTTAATCTTTGTTTTGGTCGGCTTGACAAGCCGAGTCAGCGGCAGCAGCGTCGAGTGTCGTTGTTGAATGGTGGCTGACCATCACTGTATCCAGTTCCTCCATGCCAAGGCTTGATGCTAACTTGGCCAAGGATTCTGCTGGGACATTCTCATTTCGTGGTACATGGACGACCTCAAATTCAAATTCGGCTAGGCGTGCTTTTGCGAGTTCAAGATATAATGCCATTCTGGGCTCCTTGGTCTCATATTCTCCGTTGATCTGATTCACCACTAGCTGAGAGTCACTCTGTATTTTTAGGTTCCTGATCCCCATTGAGGCGGCTGCTTCCAGACCGGCAAGGAGGGCTTCGTACTCGGCTTCATTGTTAGTCATAGGGAACTGGAAACGTACGGCTGAGCAGAAGGGATTCTTTTCAGGGCTTACCAGTACGATCCCTGCTCCAGCTCGGCCGGTTGTTAACGACCCATCGACGTACATGTACCACTGTTCAGCCTCTGCAGGAACTGGTTCAACTGCCGGAGTGAACTCAACTATGAAGTCGGCCAGGGCTTGTCCCTTAATGGCTGTCCTTGGTTCATATGTTATGTCGAATTTTCCGAGCTCAACGGCCCATTTGATCATCCTTCCTGAAGTGTCTGGGCGGTGCATGATCTGTTTTAAAGGAAAGCTTGTGTTCAGACGAGTACCGAGCTCACTGCCGCCATTGAGACAACTAAGTAGAGGTACAATGGTTCTTCCTTTATTGGTTTTTGTAAGGTCAGAACACTTGTCATTTATTTCTTCAGTTCCTCAAAGGCTGCTTGGCATTCCTCAATCCATTTGAAAGTTTTATTTTTCTTGATTGCTTCAAAGAAAGGTTTGCATTTGTCCGTGGATCTAGATATGAAACGATTCAGAGCGGCCATCTTTTCGGTTAAGCTTTGTACTTGTTCTATGCTTCTAGGGGGTTATAGTTCAGTTATAGCTCGGATTTTATCTGGGTTGGCTTCTATGCCTCTTTGACTTACCATATAACCTAAAAACTTTCCTGAGCTAACTCCAAAGGAGCATATCTTTGGGTTTAACATCATTCGGTAAACACGCAAAACTGAAAACATTTTATTTAGATCATCGATGTGGTCAGTTGAGTACAAGGGTTTGACGAGCATGTCGTCTACATAGACTTCCATAGTCTTTCCTATCATACTAGCAAACATTTTATTAACTAGGCGCTGATAGGTAGCCCCAGCATTCTTCAGGCCAAATGGCATCATAGTGTAGCAGTAGAGACCTCTTGCCGAGTAGAATGATGTGTGCTCCTGGTCGTCTGGGTGCATCAGGATCTGATTGTACCCCAAGTAGGCGTCCTTAAAGCTCATCAACTCGTGTCCAGCTATTGCGTCCACCATGTAGTCAATGTGAGGGAGCGGATAGCTATCCTTGGGGAAAGCCTTGTTGAGATCTGAAAAATCAATACATAGCCGCCACTGGCCTGTTTGCTTCTTAACGAGAACAGGGTTAGCTACCCAAACCGGGTACCTGACCTTGCGGATGAATTTATTGTCAAGGAGCTTCACGACCTCTAACTCCAGTGCCTCGTATTGGTCTGGGCTGAGCTTCCTCCTCTTTTTTATCACCGACCTGACATATTTGTCGATGTTAAGTCTTTGGAAAGCTTGCTCTGGGTCGATGCCCTGCATATTAGCGTATGTCCAAGCGAAGACGTCTTGATTTGATTTCAGAAAGCTTATCAACTCAGAATTGATGGGCTCCTTGAGATCATGGCCGACCCGGAGTTGTTTGTTCGGGTCGTGCTCGTCAACTGATATCCAATCTAACTCCTCAACCGGCTCTGCATGGACAGCCTTTCTTTTTAGGCTCAGTTTTCGAGGGTCCAACTCATCCTCCCCCATTTTCAGCTCGGATTCTTCTGTTCGGCAGACAATGTTCTCTGACTCCCACATCGGCTCTTTGCCTGGCCACCGACCTCGGCCCCTGCTCAGGTCGGCATCTTACTGCTCGGCTGACTTGAGTTCGGATTCATCGGTTCGAGTTTCCTGATCTTTCTCCTGTCTGGATTTATTAAGCTCGGCATTCTCTGTTTGGCGCTGTTTCCCAGATAGCTCTTTCTCCATCTGTTCCTTATTCTGTTCGATTTGGCTGAGCTCAGCATCTTTGTCGGTGCCCTGAATGGAGCTCGACCTTTTTTCTGCTCCTTCTTCTTTGAGCTAGGTGTTCTTTTCTGAGCTCAGCGCGTCCTTGCTACCCATCTCTTCGCTTGCTTCCTCAATCGGTTCTCCCAGCTCTTCGCTCATCTACTCAACCATGTTTATTTGTTTTGGCCTGATCGACCAACTACATTCCCGCACAGCTACTTGGTCTCCTCGGTGCTCACATTCACCTAAAATGCCTGGGAATTTGATCGAGTAGTGGTAGACTGACATTGCACCTTTAAGGTTGTAAAGAGCTGGTCTGCCGATGAGAGCCCTGTAATCACTCGGGATGTCTATTACCTTGAAGGTTGTTAGTATGGTCCTCTTTTCCTCTCCAGTGCCGAACTCCACATATAGTCTTACTTGGAAAAGGGTCTGCACATAGCCGCCGCTGATCCCTCTGATCCTATCTTCACACGGTTCGATGTATTCTTTCGACACTCTCATCCTTTGAAAGGCTGGCAGGTAGATTATGCTTGCGTATGCACCGAGATTTACGAGAACTCGATGAATTCAAATTCCCAAGATCGGCACTGTGATTACCAGTGCGTCCGAGTGTGGGTGGTCAAGTGGCACTGCATCAGACTCATGAAAAGTAAAGGATGACACAAGTTTGTCCTCCTCTTCTATCTGGTCGACGAAATGAAAGACGTCAGATCTCATGACTTTTGTTTTCTGAATCGATTTCCTAGCCTCCCTGATCAGGGCTTTCCTCTTTCTGCTCGAAATTTCTTCTTCAGCTCGGCTCGTATTGATAAAGGTCAGAATCTCCCTTGGTGCTCCAGTTCCGGCTTGTGGGGGTGGGGGTGGCTGGTTGTTGACTCTTCATTCTTGTCTGGCTTGGTGATTCTTTGAGAATGGTAGCAGGTTCCGATCGTCACAGACTTTGATCAGAGCACGGACCAAATCGTGGCACTCTTCCGTGTTGTGTCCGATCGATCCATGGTACCTGCTGAACCTTTTCTTGTCCAGCAGAGAAGGGTCTTTCTTGATCGGGAGAGCTGGGGGAAGAATACCCAAGTCTTTGATCCGTTCAAAAATTGTGGCAGCTGCCATCGAGTAGACCTCATTGTATTCTTCTAGGAGGTCGGTGTGTTTGTCTTGTAGGAGCTTTTTAGACGTGATTGCTTGAGAGCTTGGGTTTTAGTCAACTTGACGAGCTGAATTGTGATGCTGTGGGAAGGAGATTACTGGAGCGGACATGTTCTGCTCGGCATCAATTTGTGACGCAGCTGGTGCGAGGAATTCCTGGAAGGTCTGTGGGTCATGCTGGTTATTGATTCATTTAAAGAATGAGTTGTCAGATAATCCGTTCTGAGCTAAAATAAGTAGAGCTTCGTCACCGCAAGGCTAAGACTCTGAAACTTACTTTGTGAACCTTGCTATGTAGCTCTTGAGTGACTCGTTTGGTTGCTGTACTATAGTAACTATAGCTCTTTTGGGTGCAACAGTGGCTTTAGAAACCATGAAGTGTCCTCTGAAAGAAGATCTCAATTGCGACCATGAGCAGATAGAATGACGCGGTAGTGACCGGTACCATCTTAGCGGGGCTTCGTCCAGCGTCATGGAGAACATTCGGCACCTGTACGTGTCGGCTGCACCGAGCATGTTCATGTAATTCTTGTAATGACTCAAATGAGAGCCAGGGTCGCTACTTCCCTTGTACAGAGCGAGCGGGGGGATTTTTAGCTTTCCCTCTAGCGGCTCAGAGAGGATTTGGATAGACAGGGGGGACTCGTTATCACATGACGAGCTGATCACAATGGGTCGTGAGATCGGGTATGTGGGCAGGACCGGGGGAGTGATTTGCTTGGCTTCCAGCTCAGCGATCCTTTGCCTCAGAAATTTCAGCTCAGTCAATTCATCATTTGGCTTGCGTGGGATGCTCTTGGCAATGCTCTTGCTGTTGGCCGACCTCATGGGAACATCTTCCTGCGCTTTGCTAGTTTGCTTTCCAAGCCGAGCAAAGACGTTCTGGGGGGAAGAGAATGTAAGGCGGCGCGCGATGGAAGGTCTATCGAGCCTGCTCTTAGAATTCGGCTCAGTTTCCTCCTTGAGCCTTCTTTTCCCATTTTTCTTTGTTGCCTCTTGGGCTGGGTCTGACTCCGCCTGCCCTTCCCGAAGGTCAGCGTTCTTGGGGTTGCCGACCAGAGCTTATGGCGTCAAGATTGATCTCGCTGCCTTCTTCATCATCTCCTCAAATTCCTTAGCAAAAACAGGGTGCTGCATGAACGACCTTACTTGTTCCGGGTCGAGCTCATTTGGACCCGATTGCACCGTCCTCTCCTGGCGCTCCTTACCAGGATTTCTCCTTGAACTTTCTGAAGGATCCATATTGACTAGTGGGATGAACAGAAATTCTTCCTTTTTTTTCTTCACCAAACTCAAACGCAACGAAGGGCTGAGGTTCAGCTCCTCACAAAAAATGAAAATCGGACAGAAAATATAAGACGAAATCTGAAGAGCTAACTGAGCACGTGGGACTGCAGATCACAAGAAACCTTCCTCTAGCGCCATTTTGTTTAAGTTAAGAGTAACACAACCAATACAAAACCAAAAATAGTAAGAAGAACAGCAATCACATAGCAGAAACGAGTGGGAAAAGGTGCTTAACTTTTATTCCTCAAAATCAGTTCGGATCAGCCTTAGTCGGACCCTTTTTACAGGTGCTTGACCTTGAAATACAAGCTTTCTCTCTCTAAATCTCTCTATGTTTCTCTCTCTAAAAATTGGGGATCTTTCTCTCTCTCTTGGAGAGGCTATTTATAGTTTTCCCTTGAAACCCTAATTATACACCTGTCACTCTACTAATGGCCCTCTAAACTTCTGCTCCCATATCCACCGCCTCAACGCCGTCCTTAGATATTTTCCACTTACTTAAAACCGACCTCAAATATTTTTCACATTGGATGGATTTGGAGTTGTCAATCTGATATTTCAGTTTTGGATATTGAGATCGTCGACCGGACGGAGTCGAACTGACTCAGGTGGCGCACCCACAGACAGAACGCATCCTGCTCGGCAACCTTTCGCCTGATCGGCGCATCCGGGTAGGAAATGCTCAGCATGTGGCGCAGACCGTCTGGAGCCCCTGATGAAATCTCTGCTCGGCAGGATGGCCGAGCTCATCGGCGCGGCACTTTTCTGGGTCATCACTTCTGGGTGGGAATGCTCGGTGTGCGCTTCGCATAACTCGCGGACCGCGCTGCCCTGCTCGGCAAGGCCGACTGATCTGCTCGGCATCCATTGTGTGGGCATTCGGCGAATTACGTTGGTCTTCTCGGCGATCCTGCTCGGCAGCTCGGCACCTCTCTGCTCGGCACTTCCGGACGAGAGTACTTGGCGGGTGGCGCGGAGAGGTCGGCGCCCTCCGGAGAGATCCTTCTCGGCATGGAATCAATTTTGGCAGCTCGACACCTCTGAACGGGGCTACTTATCTGCTCGGCGCAGGTGCCTGACTGAGGACGCATGCCATCCGGCGTCTGCTCGGCACCTCCGGGCAGGAGCATTTGGCTGCTCGGCGCAGGTGCTCGACAGGGGACGCGGATCCTCCGGCGTCTGCTCAGCATCGCCCTATTCAGCGCCTTTGGCAATTGTCCATTTTTCCCGGTTAATTTAATTTGTTCGGCTTGGATCCTCCTTGGGGATATACCGACCATCAACAAGGTGTTCAAAAACTACTTTTGAACACACTATACATGTTCAAATATAATTTTCGAACATACTACTCTGTTTCGGGTAGAAACTTCGAACACGTACCATTCGATATTTCTACCTGAACATATCTATTATGTTCGACAATTTTATTCGAACATGTATAGTGTGTTCGAATGTAATTTTCGAACACCTCTCTTTTGGGTCCAGCTGAAAACAGAGAGAATTCTGCACTGGACGCAACAGAGAAGTGTTCGAATATAATTTTCAAACATCCTACTTAGGTTCGGTTAGAAACTTCGAACACGTAATGTTCGATATTTCTACCCAAACATATCTATTATGTTCGGGAATTATATTCGAACATGTATAGTGTGTTCGAATGTAATCTTCGAACACCTCTCTGTTGGGTCCAGCTAAAAACAGAGAGCATTCTGCACTGGATGAAACAGAGAGGTGTTCGAATATAATTTTCAAACATACTACTCATGTTCGATTAGAAACTTCGAACACGTACCGTTCGATATTTCTACCTGAACATATCTATTATGTTCAAGAATTATATTCGAACATGCATAATGCGTTCGAATGTAATTTTGAACACCTCTCTGTTGGGTCCAGATCTCAAAATAGTTCAACAACTTAACATCTAAAACACAAATTAGAAAATACCAAACGTCCAAAACACAAGATAGAAAATACCAAACGTCCAAAACACAAGTTAACAAACAACCAAAACTACTGAACACTAATAACAATTTAACAAAACAAATAGCAATTCAACAAAACAAATAAAATTGTTAAAACTACTGAAACTGAAATATCCAAAACACAAGTTAGAACTACCAAACATCCAAAACTACTAAACACAAATAACAATTTAACATAAATAAATCCCACTAGCTCCTAGAACATTATCCTCGACCCCTACGTCTACCACTAAACGGCTCATGCACATCATCACTATCACTATCCCCCCCTCCCAAGGCTTTGTATGCATCTTCCACTATGAGATAGTCTTCCACGAGATCTTCTTCCCGACATCTCCATTGTTGCACCACTATTTTAAGCAGATCTCGTGCAAGTCTTATCTGCTCCCACGCATTTACCATCGAAGAGCGACTAAGATTAGTCAAACGTAGTTCTGGATCCTGAACGATAGGTTGAGAATGCTTGATGTACCATTCCATGTATCGAGGCGCAGTTTCCCCCGGAAATCTCACTTTACGCCCACGAGAGGGTTAGCTAATAAATGAGAATCCCATTGCACAAAATAGCTTGCAAGCGAAGATGCCCACTCTACCTTGTATCGAGTACTACTCTTAGGTTATATTTCAACCCTTAGATCAAAAGGGGCATCTGGAATTCTCTGAACATAAACAAACTATCTGAGAATACGATCCGGATGGTAGGCTCAATAATGGAAAAACACCTAATGCAACCTTGAAAAAAAGCGACATTGCGAAATTCATATTTAGCACGAATGGTGTCGAATGGGACCAATCTACCTGTATATTGTGAGTCCCTATTGTATAAAAAACTAATATGAGTATCAAATTCAATGGAACTAAATATAAAGAAATACATCCGATACCATTAGCGAGTCCAGTGTCTCTCTATGTGCCACAATCTCTTCTAGTTGTCCTTCTGATCGTGATGATGGTGACCACCTAAATGCAAAAGGTTGGCTGACATCATACTGTGTGTTGTGTGTGGGGGTGGCATATAAGGAAAATATACAACATTTCATTATAGTAAGTACGAGTTTATTGCATATATCCACGCCTAATACCGTGTTTATTAAAAGATAGTAAATAAAATCATACCTCAAGTAATGTGAAGTAGTCACATACAGATTTAACCGCGCATCTTGATGCGTGTCCTAACTGATTATACAAGAAAGCCAAAGCAGCGGTGCCCCACGCGTACATATGTATTTGATTAAAATTTTCCAACAATCTTAGATACGTGGTCATTACTTTGTTGACAGTCTTATCCACAAATAACGTGCATCAGAGAGTGTACAAAGCGTATGCTCGCGTTGCATATTAAAGTTGCTTTGGATCTTCAAACTTAATATCCTCACAAAATCAATCCTTCAGCCACTCAAGTCTCACATAGCTACCCCTACTGTTAGCAATCTCCGCGTAGGCCTCAAATTTTTCAATTCCTAATAACCGTGACACCAAAGCATCGCCTTTCTCCTCCAATTGTTCTCCTGTAAGCTCCACATGATTTCCTATAACCGACAAACTAGTCAAATAATAAACATCATCCAATGCGATGGTCATCTTCCCAAACGATATGTGAAATGTGTTGGTCTCCAGATGCCAACGTTCAACAAATGCACTTATTAAAGTTTTATTTGGAGAGGGATATGTCTCGCAAGGGAAGAAGCTTCGAGCGCCTAATTAATCTTCTGAACTATTCAGTCTCGAGTTCCGGAACTTCCCACTAAGACAATTTTAATCAATGACACTGAAATCTCAAAATATCTCATTCGACGCCAAACCATATTTTTGAGGCAACATGTATCGAAAAACTAGACAACAAAGTGATAGCCACAGGACCTCCAAGATGGGGAGCCTTGAGTATCTCATCCTCAGAACGAACAGTTGTACACCGAGCTCTTCCACCCTCTCCAATCTCTTCATTCGATATAGGTGGCTCTTCCATATTTTCAGAATCTACATTTCATTACCCCCGATTTGATGGGCCCCGACCTCGTTGCCTCCTAATCAATACCGTTGATCTTATTCTGAATCCTTCCACACCTCCTTCATCAATAGCTGGTTGGACAAAAAATATACAATTTAAATATGAGAAATGTATGAATTATATACACATGTATATAATTATCTAGGTTATGCAAAACAATGTGTTCGAAATAATATCTAGGTTCTAAAATAATATCAGGACAGGTGTAGGTTATGCAAAGCAATGTGTTCAAAATTATCTCACACACAAGTGTGTTTGAAATATTAATTCGAACACACTGGTTGTGTTTGAAAATAATAGCCGAACATAAGCAATATGCACGAAATATTAGTTCAAACACAATGCTTATGTTTGAATATTATTTTTGAACAGAGGCATCATGTCTGTTCGAAAATTATTTGCGAACACAGATGTAAGATAGTTGCGATTTCATAGGTCAATCTGGTTGGATGTCAAGTCCATCCGACCGGATGAGTGCCCTTGTCGCTACTTCTCTTCGCTGACTTTCTCGTCCTTGTCTCTTGATTCTCGTAACGGCTTACGAGCTTAATCCTCTTGAAATCTTAGACTCTTCAAGCACCCTAGCTTCATGAGAAAATATATAAATCATCTCAAAAGGACCAATTAATGATCGAGAAATTGGAAAGTTAAGTAAAAAGCTGTAGAATGAAAAATTATGCAAAATAGCTTAATCTTAACCCCCCCCAAAAAAATAATAAAGACTCAAACATGACTTGAAACATATAAAAATACATAACAAATATGTACGAATCAATCACCCCCTACTTTATTGGTTTGTTCGTCCTCGAACAAATGAAAGAATCAAAACCAAGTATAAAAGTAGTTGGATCAGAGAGTCATGTTGTGCATAAAATATAGTTTTGAAAATATAAACACTTTTGTCAAAAACTCCTAAGCTAAGCTCGTGTTACATTTTCACCTTAAAATCAAAAGAATGCATCCTCTCAAAAGGGAAATATATAATGGCGTACTCATTCACTCGTGTTTTTTAAAAGGTAAGTGTATATGCTCGGATCAACAAAAATACATTCAACGACTCGTGAAATTGAAAACTCGTATATCGCGTATGTGTGCACATTTAGTTAAGAATCAGATGAGGACTTTTAGGCTTGTAACGTAGGCTCTTTGGTAGGGAATATCATATATATAAAGATGTGTGGCTAACTTGTGAACAAACGCAATCAATAACTCACTCAATCAAACAATTTAAGCATAGAGCAAAGTCTTACTCCTCATTCCTCCCAAAACACCCATATATTGCTATTTTCAACCTTTTATAAATACGTTTTTTTTACCCCAAAACCCGAACTAACAATACTCACTTGCCATTATAAATAGGCTTTATCCTTAATTACATTATTTCATTTTTATTGAAATTCCACTAACTTCCAACCTGCAATCGTCATATTTCTTTAGACCAAATAGGCTCTCATCTCACAACTTAAATGAAATAAGAGCAAAAATTATGCTCGTGGCTAAGAAAAAGATGGGATATAAGGCTCAAGGGGGCTCATTAGGAATTATAGTGGTTTTTATTTCTGAATAAGTCCAAAAATGGGTTTTATATGTGCCTACTATCATTTCCAAAACCAAATATACACATGAGACTTTGGAGACTTCTCAAAACACTTATCGAATCAAAGCATGAAATGTTGATAAATACACAAGGCTCCTTACTAGGATTTTATTCAAACTTTTGAAAACAAGGTGATCGAGTTTCAAAAGCTTCGCAAAATTGCTAACGACTAAGTGTTGTTTTAAATAAATATATATGTATAAGTAGGTTTTGTAAAATCTCGCACTTAAACAATCTCATAAGACTCTAACGATGGATCATACAATACATGATTCCGACAGGCAAGCCAGTACAAACACAAATAAACATGGGAATGATTTTAACGTACGTCGACATAAAACAAAGACTCAAACATAACTACTTGATCGAAATGACTCGAAATGTGCATGCATAAAATACGATTAGTGAGTTGCTTTCAGTCTGGTTGGATGTAGCATTCATCCAGTCGGATGGTAGTACAGTGTGGTTCATCCGACCGGTTACCTGTACCAATCCGGTCGGATGATAATACAAAAGTGGAATATGACCAGTTACCTACACCAATTTGGTCGGATGGTGCTACAAAGATGGGATCTGGCCGGTTACCTGCACCATTACCCCTCCCCCCACCCCCCCACACCACACACAAAAGAAAAAAAAAAGCAATGTCTGCATTGCTATCTTATGAATCAACTTAAGGGGATAGAAAAAGTCGAAACAAATAACATGC
This sequence comes from Phtheirospermum japonicum, assembly GCA_014905375.1. Classification (NCBI taxonomy): domain Eukaryota; kingdom Viridiplantae; phylum Streptophyta; class Magnoliopsida; order Lamiales; family Orobanchaceae; genus Phtheirospermum; species Phtheirospermum japonicum. Next base: position 30,351 of record BMAC01002123.1, read on the forward strand.
GAATAGTTTAGTCAAATAGTTAATACATACACTCATGCACACAACACATAACATAAAAATCAAAATAATATCAAATCATTACAATTAAAAAACAAGAGTTCGGATAGGACATGATACAGCTGGGTCACGGGCCCGCAGGGAGAGGTGGATAGTGCTACTCGAGCCGCATGAGATGCCCATAAGTGGAGACGAGGTAGTCATTATTAGTCTCGACTTTGCTGTTCAAATGGATAAGACTCTAATTTATCTCGGCAATGTTAGCTTCCAATCTCGCCAGGGTGTTCTAGAACGACTTAGTTTCCTCGTGCCTGGCTCGAGCATTCTCTTGGGCCTCCTCGCGTTCCTCCCACGCACCTTGCCGATCATCTCTTGCATATCTCTCCTAATCGAGGTTCATTTTCTCCATGATGCTCGTCTGGAATTCCTGCATCTGCCTCCACTGCGCGTCGGAGTAATTATATTGGTAATCGCACGGCCTGCACTCATAGGCATTACCAGTGTCGTAGTATCCTCTGCTATATCCACCTATATCCTCTGCTATACACGCCGTACTCGAGACCATCTCCTTAATATCCATGCTTGAAACTCTGGAAACCTGTGTTCGGATTTCCTTCTTCGCCGTCCTCCTCATCGTCATTAGCCTCTTCGTCGTCGTCCTCAGCCTCTTCCCTGTTGATATACCCCAAGAAAGTCAGAATAGTCCCATTTTGCCCATTATACATCTGACTCTTGACTTGCATTAGCACGCTCGGGTATGTGATGTCGTCATTGTAGGGGGCACAATTATGATATCGGGCGAGCTCGGTGATGAATGTGCCGAGTGTGATCTTGGGCAATTTATTTTTGTGCACTCGCTGGACGTTTTCGATGGCTGTCGTGAGGAGCGGGTAAAGGTTCGCGTCACCCCAGTGGAACGCAATCCACAGTACGATGTGACTTCAATTGGTGGATCGGTCAATCAGACAACCTCTTGGTGTCGTTGAGGATGTGTTAGTACAAGTCGGCGAGCTTGTGATTCTAGTTGATTTTTTTATACTTGATGTAGGAGAGGTTCCAAGAGAAGGCACGGAGCACACTATTTTGGTGGGAAGACCGCTCATGTCCACTTCTCATACGTTGATTGATGTCCACAAGGGGAGAAATATCTTATCCATTTTTGGCGAATCGGTGACATTTTCGCTTAAAGATATTCACAACACTACCTCTTCGTTCATGCAAGAAGACTTTTCTTTTATTGATCCAATTGCGTCGTACATTCATGAGCTCAAGTGGATCACCATTTTCTATGAAACAAGCGTCGAGGACGATACAGAATTTTTGAGCAGGGTGGCAGAAATATTGGAAATTGACTTGAGTGAATCACTGAAGATTACGAAGGATTTGAAAGTCTCGATGAAGAATTGTGCGAAATAGCTAACGCACCCGAGCTCGAGCCAAAAGTGGAGTTGAAATCACTGCCAAGTCATTTAAAGTACGTTTTCCTCAAGCCCAACAAAATAAAACCCATCATCATATATTCAGCATTGACGGAACATGAGGAATAAGAGTTGATTTCGGTGCTAAGTACCTACAAGGAGGCCATAGGATGGAGCATCAGCAACATCAAAAGGATAAGCACCGAATTGAGCTAGATCCGACGCAAGGCCTGTGAGAGACATCCAACAAAGACTGACGCCAATGCTATATGAGGTGGAGAAGAAGGAAATTTTGAATCTAAAAGATGAAGGGATTATTTATGCTATCTCTGACAGTAAATGGGTGAGTCCGATCCATGTGGTTCCAAAGAAAGGAGGCATCACCATAACCGAAAATTAAAAAGGCGAGATAGTCCCAATGCAACTAAAGACTTGATGGCGGATGTGTATCGACTATAGAAAGTTAAATGCAACCACTCGAAAAGACCACTTTCCCTTGCCGTTCATCGACCAAATTCTCGACAAGCTTGCTGGGCATGAATTCTACTGCTTCTTGGATGGCCTTTCTGGATATTATAAAGTGGCCATTGCTCCGGAGGATCAAAGAAAGACAACATTCATGTGCCCCTTCGGCACGTTTGCCTTTCGGAGAATGCCCTTCGGCTTATGCAACGCCCCAACGACATTTCAAGGGTGCATGCTTTCAATTTTTACTGATTTCATTGATGATTTCCTTGAAGTGTTTACAGATGATTTTTCAATTTTTGGTTCTTCTTTCGAAAATTATTTGTCCAATTTGTCTAAGGTTCTAGAACGTTGCATTGAGAAGAATCTTACGTTGAGTTGGGAGAAATCCCATTTTATGGTAAAGAGTCATACTATTTTAAGACAAGTTGTTTCTAACAGGGGGCTGGAAGTTGAAAAAGCAAAATTGACGTTATTGAAACTCTACCCCCCCCCCCCCCCCCCCCCCCCCCCCCCCCCCCCCCCCCCCACGTGATGTTAAAGGTGTTAGGAGTTTTCTTGGTCATGCGGGTTTTTATAGGCATTTTATAAAAGATTTTTCAAAAATTACTCGCCCGCTTTGTAAGCTCTTGAATTTAGATACTCCTTTTGTTTTTAATGAAGATTGTATGAATGCGTTTAATGAGCTTAAAGAAAGAATTACTTTAGCACCGATAGTTGTTGCCCCCGATTGGACTTGGCCATTGAAAATAATGTGTGATGCTTACTTAGGATTATTTATTATGCGAGTTACATGTTAAATGATGCCCAACGTAACTATACCATGACTGAAAAAGAATTACTAGCAGTTATATTTTCGCTTGATAAGTTTAGGTCTTATATAGTGGGAGCAAAAGTAATAGTACATACGGATCATGCTGCATTGCGTCACTTGTTTTCTAAACCTCAAAGCAAACCACGCCTGATTAGATGGATCTTATTATTGCAAGAATTTGACGTAGATATAAAAGATAGGCATGGATGTGAAAACGTTGTAGCTGATCACTTGTCTAGAATGATAACTGGGGATGATGAGAATTGGAATCTTATGATTAATGATTTATTCCCTTATGAGAATGCGTATGCCCTTAAGCAATTAATTACTCCTTGGTATGCTGATATTGTGAACTATCTTGCTTGTGGTATTATACCTAACCACCTATCATACCAAGAAAGAAAGAGAATTTTGAATAAATGCAGGGATTATTTTTGGGACGATCCTTATGAGTTCAAACGCTGCAAGGATGGATTAAGCAGAAGATGCGTTCCTAACGATGAAATGGGGAGTATATTGCATTTCTGCCACGATATTGGAGGGCATCTCAGAGCTCAAAAGACAACATTTAAGGTACTGCAAGCCGGATTCTACTGGCCAAGTTTATTTTCTGACGCATACAAGTACTGCAAGACGTGTGACAATTGCCAACGAACCAGTAAAATAGGTATGCGAGACGAGATGCCAAAAGTGCTCAATCAAATGGTGGATATTTTTGATGTATGGGATAGATTTCATGGGGCCTTTTCCCAAAAGCGGAGACTTTGAGTATATCCTAGTAGGAGTTGATTACGTTTCCAAATGGGTGGAGGCGATTCCCACGTGAAAGGCAAATGCTGAGATTGTGCTTAAATTCTTACAAGAGAACATCTTCAGTAGGTTTGGAGTGCCAAAGACAATTATAAGTGATGGAGGGAGCCATTTATGCAACCGAGCCTTCAAGAGATTGATGACTAAATATGGAGTCCAACACAAGGTAGCTACCCCGTACCATCCTCAAACTTCTGGGCAGGTAGAAATGAGTAATCGCCAACTGAAGGCTATCCTCGAGAAGGCAGTTGAACCAAATCAGAAGGATTGAGCAGTGAGACTTATTGATGCACTATGGGCTTATCGAACAACTTATAAAACGATGCTTGGTATGAGCCCTTTCTGTCTCGTCTATGGGAAGGCATGTCATCTACCGGTCGAGCTAGAGCATAGAGCAAGTTGGGCCATTCACAAGCTGAGTATGAATTATGATGAAGCAGGCGAGTATAGGAAGTTAGAGTTGACCGAGCTCGAAGAAATCAGAAACGAGTCATATAATGATGCATGGATCAAAAGAAGATGATGAAGATACGTCACGATCGTAAAATCATTGATAAACAACTCGTGGTTGGTAAGTTAGCTTTAGTCTATAATTCTCGATTAAAGTTGTTTCCAGGTAAAATGAAGTCAAGATGGAGTGGACCGTTCGTTATCAAAAAGATTAACAATCTTCGAGCGGTCACTCTGTATGAGAAAAAGGATGCAACATTTCAAGTCAATGGACACCGAGTGAAGTTGTATCGTGATGGAATGACAGCTTGTCAAGATCGGGAGATGGTGGAGTTTGTGGACCCGCCTCCAGCTGAAAATTGATCGTTAGAATTTGCATTGAGCAAACGACGTTAAAACGATGTGCTTCTTGGGAGGCAACCCAAGCATTTGTATTATTTTCTTTCTTTTTAATTTTCTTTTTGAACCTTTCTTTCTTTTATTTTATTTATAATCGAGTCTTTGCCATGGTACGTTTATGCGATGTTGATGTGCAGAAAAAAGTTGAAAATTTTATCAATTCTGGGGATCTAGCAGTTAGCCAGCGGTAACCTTTACCGCTAGCTCTCACCATTAGCATCTTAGGCGTAACGATGAAGATCAAGCCGCTAAACTACCCGCTAGAAATTATGGGTTTAGGGTCAAGGTTCGTTTAGAACCATTAATCGGATTTTGTTGAGGCTCGGGATTGACAACCCCGAGTAGTGGATTAAGTGCTCGGAAAAAAACGATTGATCGTGGAGACGAACCGAACACCCTAAACCCTCATTTTCACCATTTTCATTTAAATCCTTTTGAATAAAAGTTTCCTTTTAAATTCAAGTTTTAGCATAAAACTTAAACCCAAATCAATCATTATTGCTTTCTTAGGAGTAGATTAGTTTAATTGAGAATAAGTACTTTTAGGTTTCGGAGTCGATCTAAACTTTCTCTTTGTCAAGACATCTTTGTCGTCCTTTTAGCCGAGCTAATGAGCATTGTAACACACGACGGTCTCGAATTGGGTTTTGTGCACTAGTTTAGGATCACTCGGGGGTAGTTTTGTAATTCTAGAGTAGTATTGCTTGAGGACAAGCAATCATTCTAAGTGTGGGGTGGTTGATTTGTACTTTTTGTACACTTTTTGTTAGCCTTTTGTGTGCATTCGCGTGTGTT
>BMAC01002123.1:36322-49968 GCA_014905375.1 Phtheirospermum japonicum
AGGAAGTTAGAGTTGACCGAGCTCGAAGAAATCAGAAACGAGTCATATAATGATGCATGGATCAAAAGAAGATGATGAAGATACGTCACGATCGTAAAATCATTGATAAACAACTCGTGGTTGGTAAGTTAGCTTTAGTCTATAATTCTCGATTAAAGTTGTTTCCAGGTAAAATGAAGTCAAGATGGAGTGGACCGTTCGTTATCAAAAAGATTAACAAATCTTCGAGCGGTCACTCTGTATGAGAAAAAGGATGCAACATTTTCAAGTCAATGGACACCGAGGTGAAGTTGTATCGTGATGGAATGACAGCTTGTCAAGATCGGGAGATGGTGGAGTTTGTGGACCCGCCTCCAGCTGAAAATGATCGTTAGAATTTGCATTGAGCAAACGACGTTAAAACGATGTGCTTCTTGGGAAGGCAACCCAAGCATTTGTATTATTTCTTTCTTTTTAATTTTCTTTTGAACCTTTCTTTCTTTTTATTTTATTTATAATCGAGTCTTTGCCATGGTACGTTTATGCGATGTTTGATGTGCAGAAAAAAGTTGAAAATTTTATCAATTCTGGGGATCTAGCAGTTAAGCCAGCGGTAACCTTACCGCTAGCTCTCACCATTAGCATCTTAGGCGTAACGATGAAGATCAAGGCCGCTAAACTACCGCTAGAAATTATGGGTTTAGGGTCAAGGTTCGTTTAGAACCATTAATCGGATTTTGTTGAGGCTCGGGATTGACAACCCCGAGTAGTGGATTAAGTGCTCGGAAAAAAACGATTGATCGTGGAGACGAACCGAACACCCTAAACCCTCATTTTCACCATTTTCATTTAAATCCTTTTGAATTAAAGTTTCCTTTTAAATTCAAGTTTTAGCATAAAACTTAAACCCAAATCAATCATTATTGCTTTCTTAGGAGTAGATTAGTTTAATTGAGAATAACAAGAGACTAAGTAAAAACACCGACCGCCGATAATATCTATCCTCGAGAGACACGACTCGGGAAAACTTACCGCTCTACAATCGACTCCGTACTATTGCGGAGACAATTTCTTAGAGTGTTAAGAAATCTTCGATCAAATTTTGCCGCCGTTGCCAGGGATAGATTATGGCTAATGGTGTTTTTAATTATTTCTCTTGTTATCTTAGTTGTTCATTAATTTAGATTTTTGTTTTACTTTCGTTGCTCGTAATCCTTTGTTGAGTGCTGTGTTGGCAAGGTACTCATTCGGGAAGCCGATGTCGCCCGCCCGCACTCACGACGATCAAAGGATGCCTCCGCCGCTAGATTGATCCGACCGAGGATGGCAAAACTACTGAGCTAGTTTGCCATACGACGACCCTTGTATCCAAACTCCCAATTATCCAAACCCTTACATCCGAACTCCCAAGTATCCAAATCCGTACCACCACTCCCCCAAGATATCGGGTCCCCTCGACATATGATGGCCCGTATGATTTGATCGGTAAAGAATGGGGCCACTCTTTTGACTATTCTGGCCAAAACCCTCCATATTCTCCTCCGATTTCATATCCCCATAACCCGATCATGGATCCGTATGCACCGACTCGTGATTCTTATGATCCGGATTTTGACGATCCATATGCTCAACTCGCCACACCTTCTTATTACCCGATCTTTGACTCGTACGCTCCATCAATCTATGATTCCTATTCTTCGAGCTACGATCTTTACAATCTACCCACCTCGAGCTCGTATACTTTGAGCGATGATTCTTACACCCACTTTCTCTCAAGATTCGTCTATGCCCCAACTCCCGGACTTTGAGACTTTCTCATCCGAGCTCGTAGAGGCGATTCGACAAATGGATGAATGCCTTGCTCGCACTTTCTCTCAAGATTCGTCTATGCCCCAACTCCCGGACTTTGAGCCTTTCTCATCCGAGCTCATAGAGGGCTTGCTTGCATTTACGGGTTTTAGGAGTCGTTTTGGCCTATTTTGTTAGTTTTAGGTTTTTATAACTTTTGTGCAGTTTTTAGTAGTTTTTCGTACATTTTTACCCTTTTTCATATTTTTGGCCGTAGGATGACCAAGCGGGTCCCGCACATGTTTGGAAGCATCCCACTCAACTCGGATTGGAACTGACAAGCAAGGGAACACAGCGCGAATGAGGAGCGACAACTGGAAAATGATTAGATCGTAAACGAGAAAACTGAGCTGGAGCAGCCGTACCATTCGATCGACTGGCTTTTAGTCGATCGACTGCTCCTCAGTCGATCGACGTGACCTCTTCAAATCGACTGCTTGGAAGTGAGTTTGGCAATTTTGGGCGAAGCAGTCGATCGATTGACCCTTAGTCGATCGACTGCTCCTCAGTCGATCGACTGAGACGCAGTCCAACTCGTGATTTTGGTCCATTTTGACGATTTTGCACTTGCGTTTTTGTATAAATAAGACCAGCTCTCTCCAACCTTATCCAACTCTCCTTGGTGGTTTTGGACCTAGTTCCATCTCCTCCAAGCATTTCCTTTACTCTTGCATAATAAACCCTAGTTTAAATCCTTAGTTAATGTAGTTTAGCTAGTTTAGTAGTTAGTCTAGTTTGGTTTAGGTGTTCTTAGCAAGTGTGGGAGAAGGTGACATATCCTTCACTTGTTGTTCTTGGTTGTTTTTGAAGGTTTTAATCTACATTGGAAGTTCTTGTTTGGTGTTTAATGCAATTGGTAGTTTTCTTTCCCTTACCTTCTTGTGTTGTTATTGTTGATTGTTGTTATTGAAGTTGTGTTGGTTTTTAGACTTAGTTTGTGTTGTTGTTCTTTGCATTTCAATTTCCCCTTTTCATTCCCTAGCTTGTTGTTCTCTTTTTCTTGCAAAACTCCATGGTTGCTTTTAATTTCAAGCTTTTAACCTCCTTTAGATAGACAAACTTTTGGACTTTGAAAGATGCATGAACTTTTCCTCTTTGGTAAATTTGTCTTGCCTCATATTTAATGATTTTGGCTTCTTTAAATTTCAAGCTTTGATTATCCCTCCATGTCTTATCTTTCAATTGCAAGCCTTCTTAGTTTAGTAGATTTTAATTTATCCAATGTTGATAATTAGTTTTAGTTAATGTCATTACAGTTTAATTACTTTCAAGCAAGTCTTAATTTACATTTGATGCAATTAGTCTAGAAATTATGGGTTTAGGGTCAAGGTTTGTTTAGAACCATTAATAGGATTTTGTTGAGGCTCGGGATTGACAACCCCGAGTAGTGGATTAAGTGCTCGGCAAAAAACGATTGATCGTGGAGACGAACCGAACACCCTAAAACCTCATTTTCACCATTTTCATTTAAATCCTTTTGAATTAAAGTTTCCTTTTAAATTCAAGTTTTAGCATAAAACTTAAACCCAAATCAATCATTATTGCTTTCTTAGGAGTAGATTAGTTTAATTGAGAATAACAAGAGACTAAGTAAAAACACCGACCGCCGATAATATCTATCCTCGAGAGACACGACTCGGGAAAACTTACCGCTCTACAATCGACTCCGTAMTATTGCGGAGACAATTTCTTAGAGTGTTAAGAAATCTTCGATCAAATTTTGSCGCCGTTGCCRGGGATAGATTATGGCTAATGGTGTTTTTAATTATTTCTCTTGTTATCTTAGTTGTTCRTTAATTTAGATTTTTGTTTTACTTTCGTTGCTCGTAATCCTTTGTTGAGTGYTGTGWTKGCAAGGTACTCATTCGGGAAGCCYGATGTCGCCCGCCCGCACTCACGACKATCAAAGGATGCCTCCGCCGCTAGATTGATCCGACCGAGGATGGCAAACTACTGAGCTAGTTTGCCATACGACGACCCTTGTATCCAAACTCCCAATTATCCAAACCCTTACATCCRAACTCCCAAGTATCCAAATCCGTACACCACTCCCCCAAGATATCGGGTCCCCTCGACATATGATGGCCCGTATGMTTYGATCGGTAAAGAATGGGGCCACTCTTTTGACTATTCYGGCCAAAACCCTCCATATTCTCCTCCGATTTCATATCCCCATAACCCGATCATGGATCCGTATGCACCGACTCGTGATTCTTATGATCCGGATTTTGACGATCCATATGCTCAACTCGCCACACCTTCTTATTACCCGATCTTTGACTCGTACGCTCCATCAATCTATGATTCCTATTCTTCGAGCTACGATCTTTACAATCTACCCACCTCGAGCTCGTATACTTTGAGCGATGATTCTTACACCACTTTCTCTCAAGATTCGTCTATGCCCCAACTCCCGGACTTTGAGCCTTTCTCATCCGAGCTCGTAGAGGCGATTCGACAAATGGATGAATGTCTTGCTCGCACTTTCTCTCAAGATTCGTCTATGCCCCAACTCCCGGACTTTGAGCCTTTCTCATCCGAGCTTATAGATTCGTCTATGCCCCACCATTAATAGGATTTTGTTGAGGCTCGGGATTGACAACCCCGAGTAGTGGATTAAGTGCTCGGCAAAAAACGATTGATCGTGGAGACGAACCGAACACCCTAAACCCTCATTTTCATCATTTTCATTAAAATCCTTTTGAATTAAAGTTTCCTTTTAAATTCAAGTTTTAGCATAAAACTTAAACCCAAATCAATGACTATTGCTTTCTTAGGAGTAGATTAGTTTAATTGAGATTAACAAGAGACTAAGTAAAAACCCCGACCGCCGATAATATCTATACTCGGGAGACACGACTCGGGAAAACTTACCGCTCTACAATCAACTTCGTACTATTTCGGAGATGATTTCTTAGAGTGTTAAGAAATCTTCGATCACTATTCATTTATGCAATAAGATATTGTTCATGTTTCTTATTTGTGTTCGTTTATTACATTCATGCTTATAATTGCTTTATTTTAATCTAGTTCATTACGCTTTGTTGAATATGCTTTTCAAATTCTAGTTAGTTCAATAGTTCAAGTTAATTAGTTTAAATTATTTATTGCTTTTCAACTCATAGTTCTAAAAAAAAAAAATAACCCCCCCCCCCCCCCCCCCCACCCCCCGCGCAATCTTGCATTTTTACATGTTACCTATGATCAAACAAACATTTGAGATTCCGATTGGTTGTTCCTTGTGAATCGAATCGAGTCAGCTTTCCACCCTACAAGTTTCCTCGTACTCTTGCGAGCGGACTTGAATGTTTTAAAATTAAATATATAAAAGGAGTGCATAAAAGTCTGAATTAAAATTTTGGCGCCATTTTATTTTTGTTCAACCCGCTAATCTGTAGACAAAGGCCACAACGCTATTCCGACCGCTACATCGCTGACCACCGCGACCCAACAATGCCATATTCTGGCGACTTCTTGCGCAATTCAGTGAAGGAATTCAAAGGATTAGCTGTTCACCGCAGACTCCTTTTCCAGATCCAATTTTTTTCACCGATTTGGGGTAAGAGTGGCTTACCTAAAACTCTCTGAACTGTTTGGTTGGGAATCGCAGGGGTGATTATTGTTTGGATTATCTTTTGAGGAAATTTTTGTTGAGAAAATGCCGATGAGGCTTCTGCACATCAGGTGTTCGACAGTAAATCTAGCGGTCACAGTAGCGGTGAGAGCTACCGCTACTACTTAGCGGTTATTTATAATGGTAAGTCTTATCTCTAAGCCTCACCGCTAAGTACTTTATCGGCCAAATTTTGGACAATCCGAGCCCCGTTTCGAGGTCGCATTCCGACCATTTGAGGCCACAATCCGGCACTTTAACCATGTCATCGTCATCAAGCAAGAAACGAAAGAATATGGAGAAGACATTGAGGGCAAACTTTAAGGTGTTCGACGCCGAGGTCAACTTGTGCAAATCTTTGGTAACCCGTGCGATTATTAATCCAATGATAATCATCATCAATTACTGGTTAACCCAAGCTGCACAGAATGACCATTTTTCCGAACGATTCGTGAGTTACGTGAAGGCCCTCGACTATGTAGAGTGGGCTCGAATCTGAGTCCCTGCCCACGAGCAACTGATGCTTGTGTTTTACACATCATTCGAGATATTGGCAGAACATACTCTGATGTGTCGATTCAAAGGAAAGGAATACATATTCGACATAAACGCGATCGAGGTGACCTTTGAAATTCGGGGTAGGATTCTATTCTATGAGCGACACCACGCATATAATGAGCGTCAATTTTGGGAGGAAATTAGGATTCCAGGTGTTGAGGATAGGAGCGCGCAATATCCACTCACGATGGTGAAGGACAATGCTCTTTATGCGGCGTACCATTTTCTGTCTCGTTGTGTACTAGGAAAAGAGGAGCTGACGTTGTTAAACAAGGATGAGATGTACGCACTGTGGTGTATGGTGAAAGGAAAACCGGTCCAGGTTTACCCCCTTATTATACGGACGCTAAAGAACGTGAAGAGATTAAGCACGGAATGGCCGGTGCCGTTGTCTCATGGGATATTCATTACGAGCTTGGCCGAGGCCTATGGATACTCGCCAAGGAATGACGACACTATGCATCCTTATTAGCCGCTAGCACTCTCGTTCAGGATGGTTCGAATACCGGGAAAACCATGAGGGGAGAATATACCGGTAACTAAGTTGTGGACGTATGAAAAGAGGTATGGGGATGACAACGAGAACAACGACGAAGAAGAATATGAGGAGGAGGAGGAGAGTCGGGAGGTGACTCAAGAATTTGGGGGCGACTCTGAGCCTCACGCTGGACCCAATTATGGATCGGCGGGCGGACCGTCTCATCTGGGGCAGCAGCCCTATTTCGACACCTTTTTGAGCGATTACGCGGAGTTCAAGAATAATGTTTATGATCGACTCTCGGGCATCGAGTATGATGTTCGCTTGACGAGACAGGACGGGAGATTCGCCTTTGAAGAGGCTCGATCGGCGTATGAGGAGGCAAGATTGGCGCATATGGAGGCGCGGGTGGCGCGTGAGGAAGCTCGTCGGTGGAGAGAGGCGAGCGAGGGAAACCAGGAGCTTTTGACGGCCTTGATGGCCAACTTTGCCCAATTAATGGGTAGATGGCCGCCTGCTCCACCCCCCGACTCCATGGATATCGTTCCTTACCAGGGTCCACATGATCATATGCCACCGGGGCATTGATGATTTTATCTGATGTTGGACAATGAATTTATCTTTATTATTTGAAATTTTTATTTTTATTATTATTTGTTTTCTTTGTTAGTTTTGTTTTTCGTAGTGTTTATCAAGGGACGATTCAAATCACGATGATCTAGACGACTGCCGAATTGCACGAATTCGACATAAGCGACTCAACTTTTTAAATCTTTAGGGACGTTTTTCTTTTTCCTTGCCTCTTTTAATTTTATTTGTGCTTATGGCAATCCGGAGATTGCTGGATTTTTAGGGAGGGGGAGGTTTGAGTACATTTTGTAATTCATTTATAAGTGCAATTGAATTTGTATGGCCTGTAATAACTAGTAACGTCTTGTGTTTAATTGCTATTTCTGCCCTTAATTGTGGTTGTCTGGCTTGCCTGTCGAAGTTAACTATGTATGATTCAAGGTTCTTGTCTTTGAGCGTGTATAAGTGCATAATTTTAAAAAAAAATATTTATATATTATAAAATTGTACTTGGACGCAAACGATTTTGCAAAATCTTAAAAGCAGCGTCAATTCAAAATCTTTTCATGCAAAATCCAGTGAGTAGCCTAGCGTTTATCATCTTTGCATGTACTTGAGTGGGTTTTGTTTTGAGATCTCTTTGAAATCGCTGTGTGTAGTTAGCTTTGAACATGATGTTAAGGCACAGAAAAAACCCTTGTTCCGGACATATCCATATATATTAACCACTATAAACTCCGAATGAGCCAACTATAGCCAAATATCCATTTCCTATAGCCATGAGTGTTTATGAGTTGACTCCTATGTCATTAATAGAGTGGGGTAAGAGTTAGTTATTTTGTTGGTTATTTGTGTTTTGGATTTTTGATCAGGGATTTATGAAAGATTGTAATAAAGGATCACCATCCATAATTAAGAAAAAAGAGAGAGAGAGAAAATTGAAGAAAAGAAAAAGATTAAGAAGGATGGTGAATCTTGTTCAGTTATTGCCTATGCTTATAAAGGCTTGTGTTTAATTTTGTTTATATTCTTATGACGCCTAATGTTTAAGAGGCAAGAGTTGAGTTTAAAAGAAGAAGCATATCTTAAGCTTCTACATTATTAAGTGGTTTTGTTTAGAAGTCAGTTTTGGATTACGAGTTGAGAAATAGCCTAAGTGTAAAGGCTACGTTATGAGAGTTTAGTGAGGTTTCATTTGAATGAGGTGAAGCACATTGCTTCGTGATCAGATTAGTTTAGTGAGTCATTTATCACGTTAGATCGAGAGTTAGCCACACGACTTATATATTCCATACCCGCCCAAAGAGCCTACATTACAACCCGAAAAGACCTTTTCCGATTCTTTATTAGTTACACTTAAACGAGATGGAGAAGTTTTTGATTTTCAGTACTTGTTTATTGTGCTTGTATTTTGATGATTTGAGTGTAAACACGTCCCTATTAAAAATTCTTGAGTGCTTGAGCGTACACTTATATATTACCCTTCGTGAGGAAGCATGATTTTGTTTTTGGAGCGACAATGTAATAATGGTCGAGCATTTGAGGTTGCGTTGCATTTATCTATATATTCAATTTATCTATGTAGCACGTCACGACTCCTTGCTTTAACTTATTTTTATTCACTACTTCAGAAACAAGATACTAAGGCGGCTTATTAACGGTGGCTCTGGAAAACTGCCGTTAAATCTATATTTTAACAGTGTTTTTTATAAAACCACCGTGAATTCTATATTTTAACGGCGATTTTCGTATAACTGCTGTAGATTCCTATTTTCTACGGCGGATTTATATGAAACGCCATCAAAACTCACCTAATACAACGGCGGTTATATGAAAACCGCCGTAAAAATAGGGGGCCAGTTTATTTTAACGTCGGTTATCAAATAACCACCGTAAAACAATAACATTCTTTGGCCGTTATAAGAGAACCGCCGTAAAAACTCACACTTTTTTTTGGCACACATGTACACGGCGTTTTTTTGTAAACCGCCGTAAGATTTGTAATTAAAAATTTTTTTGGCACGGGGTTAAAACACTTTCCATCTTCACACTTAACCCTAATTGCACTTTCCCAGATTCTGAAGCGGCGAAGACTCTATCTCCGGCTTCACCACGACGGCCTCCTCGTCGCGGGTCCAGTCCCAGACCGCCCAAGCTCCACCTTGACCCCGTCGGCCTCCTCTTCTTCGGTCAGCAAAACACTTAGCCCTATCTCGTCGATTTTACCCCAAGTTTCACCCACTTAGCCCTATCCAAAAAATTACACCTCCCAGATTTGAAAGTGGCGAAGTTTTGAAATCTGGAATAGCTCTTCCCCTACAGGTACTTTTATGTGTATTTTTAGGTTTTTTCATGTGCATATATATGTGTGTGTGTTTAGTGATGGAAATTTTGAAATTGAGCAGAGAGCAAAAGAGGTGATCGGAAAATAAACCCCTCACGTTCGAAGCATTCGGAGACTGAGCAACAAAGAAGCAAAATCAATGAGAGGTAAGTTGAGTTTAACCTCTCTATTCTTTTATTGTTTTATCGGGTTCTATGGTATTTTTTTTCTTTTTCATTTTTTTTATATTCTTTTGGTGCTGCAAGTGAAATTTAAACTGAAGTGATTTAAATATTTTCTTATTTATTTATTTATTTTCCTATAATTTGGGATGTGTTCTTGTGTTTATTCGAATAGGAATGGTTAATGTGATGATAAATAAATCTGGCTTTATTTTACATGTTTACTATTGCCAAGTCAATGATAACCTGTCAATATAAAAGAGGCTTTGATTGTTGGTGATGCAGAACATGGAAAACAAATTAGCTGCCACCAAGGAAGTAGTAATAAGATTCATTAAGCTCTTTCTGTTGGGAATAATTCTTCAAGGTAGACAAATATTGAGGTTCATTAGTGCGATAATAATTTCTTGTTTATGAGGATTTGATCGATTCATTATGAGAATATAAGTTTTTTCATATATTAAAAGGATTACATGTTTTCCTAGTTTGGAGCTTCCTGAACTAAACAGTAAGTCTTCAAACTTGATTACTTGTTTAATTACATAATTTTTAATATTAACTTGCATATGTGCTTAGTTGGGTATTTCCATGGGCGCAACAATATAACTACGAGGTTGATATAACGATAGTATGAGTGATGAGTGTGCTGCAGATATTATGATGTGCATTTAGGTATGTGTACTCTTTAGGTATTTGAATCTATTGCTCCTAATGTTCTTCATTTCTTCATAAATTGTTCCGGTTGGTTGATTATCACCTCCTTGATTTTTTTACGATGTAGAGTGAACCAAACTTTTGTGCACCCTAATTAAAGATATTTAAATTTAAAAACATGCAAGCTTGCTCGCAAGAGTACGAGGGCTCTTGTAGGGTGGAAAGTTAACTCGAGTCGTCTCTCAAGGATAACAAATTATCGGATCTCGGATAGTTGTTCAAAAACAAGTAACCAAAGTTTTTTTTGGGGGGGTTTGTTTGATTTTTGATTTATAACTACTAAATTAAAGTGCAAGACTTATACTTAAAAACTAATTTAATTATCCTAAATTATCAACTAAGACTTTAAAAGCAATTAATCAATTTAAAAACCTAAACTTAATTAACTAATTAATTATCTCTTGATTAACCTAATTAAAATTTAAAACTAAGCAATTACTCAATAATAAATCTAAACGCAGCGGCATAAAAATTATTAAACGAACTTAATTAATCCTAATAAATCTACGATCATGCATGAAATAATAAACTACGAAGCTAACGAAACCTTGAACCATGAAAATGAGCAATAAAACGTAAACTAGATCGCATGGGCATAATCAACCAACTCAAGTATTAAATATCCAAGCATATAACATGAAAAAATGAATTTAAACAGAGAATAAATAACGTATAACGTTCAGTGATTTCAAAATCCGAAGGCAACTTCAAGAATAATAATTTAAAGCTAATTATCTAAGCTTAAAGACTAAGGTTTAATCTAAGAAAACAAGCAAAAGGGATAGAAAACTTATTAAGCTACTGGAAAGTAGTAAGAACTTCGGCTAATCCGAAGAGAAACGCTGCAAATAGGATCAAAAATGATCGAACAGCGTCGAACGGGCTTCGGAACTCGTCTTCGTCGAATCTTTGTTCTCCTCTTCGATCTCTGCATTTTTGATGTTTTAATCCAACTCCAAACCCTAGGAATATATTTATGGTAAGTTTTTAGGGTCACAAGCATGCATGGAACTCGGATTAATGGGTGGTTTATATAGAAATCGCGTAACTTGGGCCGCAAGTCACACAGGTCTGTTACTGGGCCCATTTACGGTAGCACTTTACGGTAAGGGGCTACCGTAAGCAGCTACCGTAAATGCCTCTGTTTCCTTCTTACGGTGATTCTTACGGTGAGGAATGTAATCGTAAGGCTCTCCGTCCTCCTTCTACGGTGTCGTTCACGGTGCTCCCTTACGGTAAGGTAACCGTAAGGCTAACCGTTAGCCTCCAAACTTGCTACTTCTTCGCCGAAACGCTTGATTCTTGTCTCCTAATCATCATCCTTCATTTCTTATGTGTTGAGCCCTTCTGGTTACTTAGCTGTATGGCGAAAAACAAAGACAATTCACCTTTTTGCATCAATCTAGATCAAAAAGCGGTAAAATAAGTTGGAAACACAAATATACGAATTGAAACTTAAACTACCCAACTTATACCAAAAATAATAATAAAAAGTTACTAAAGTACAACTAAAAATGAGCATAAATACGTGTTAATCACAGAGGATTGCTGATGAGAATGAGCCCGAGCTTGAAGATCCTTTGGTGGTTCGAGAGGGACCAATTACGAGAGCTAAAGGAAAGAGACTTAAAGAGGCATTGAAACTATTTTTAGTTGAAATCCAAAACAAGCATTGATGAGAATGAGCCCGAGCTTGAAGATCCTTTGGTGGTTCGAGAGGGACCAATTACGAGAGCTAAAGGAAAGAGACTTAAAGAGGCGTTGAAACTATTTTTAGTTGAAATCCAAAACAAGCATCCTTCGGCCCAATCAAAGAACCAAGAACAAGAGTCTTTTCATGGGGATAAATTTGTGAACTTGATCCAAATAAGTGAGCTTGCACCAAACCATGATGAAGCCCAATTTTCGAACCAAGACTCCAAGCTTGAATCCACATAACCAGCCCAAGGTTGTAGCCCATACAATAAAGCCCAAGTTGGTAACCTAGAAGCTTCCAAGGAGAGAGGATGGGGCGGATTTAAGAGGAAGGTTTAAGAGAAAAAGTTGAAGAGATTATTTGAATTTAATTTGTGGCTTTTCATCTAATTAGCCATWATTTTAGCCTTTAAAACTCTTCTTTTCTCTACCTATAAAAGGGTATGAGTTTTCTTTGATTCAAGATAACAATATTCAGATTTTATAAACACTTTAGACTTCAAGTCATATCATTGTGAGTTTATTCTTTTTTTGTGGAGTTTAAACAAACAATTAAGAACTTATCAAGATTTGTGAGCAAAATCTTGTGGCGTTCAAACATACCAAGGTTCTTAGGATCTTCTATATCCAAAAGGGTCAAGGTTCGTATCAAGCTCAAGGAGGGATCAACTAGAGTTTCGATCTAGGCGATAGCTTTCTTTTCTTATAATTATAKTTCTTGGATCTTAAATATCCAATGGGTTATAATTCTTCTAACCTCTTTCTCATCAATTGCAATTGGTTATCTTCTAGCTTCAGTTTTAGAGATTTGGCTTATTAGAAATTGTGAAAAATCAGAAAAATGGCATAAAGGTAAGAGCTCTTTTGTTGCAAATTATTTTCAGGTTACATTCTCAGAAAACATACAACACACATTTATATGGCTGCTGCACACTACAACACCTTAGACCTAGTACACGTGTAGCTATTCCTTGGGATCACCGAGACCTAATAAATGGAGCTGTTAACATTAACAGAATCTACACACTTCCTTAGCCAACTGGTGACAGCTCATACCAACTAGAGGACAAAGGGTCATTTGGTTTAGAACCACGTATGCATGGCTTCATAATGAAACAAACAGGTAAGGGCAAAGCTTGTATTTTAACAGCCTCCCTCAATCTGAGCCCAGGGAAGGAACAACATTCAACTTGGACCTGAACCGGGTGAAAGATTGATCTGCAAGTGGTTTGGTAAGAATGTCTGCATTCTGATCCACTGATGGTACATGCTGAACTTTCAGTAGCCCTTGATTAACCTTATCTCGAACAAAATAAAGATCTAGCTCAATATGTTTGGCTTTAGAATGGAGAACTGGATTTGCAGCAAGAGCCTCTGCACTAATATTATCAATCCAAATGACTGGAGCTGAATTTAACTCAAACTGCAATTCCTTGAGCAAGTAAGTGAGCCAGATTATATCAGTAGAGCAATGAGCCAGACTCCTAAATTCAGCTTTGTGCTGGATCTTGAAATGGTTTGCTGTTTCTTAGAGCACCAAGTAACCAGATTTTGTCCTAAATAAACACAGAACCCTGAGATTGACTTCCTGTCATCTATATCTGTGGCCCAATCAGAATCTGAATATCCAATGACATCAAGATGAGGTGACTTAGTGAATTTCAGTCCAAAGGTGAGAGTTCCAGC
>BMAC01002125.1:3851-16612 GCA_014905375.1 Phtheirospermum japonicum
ATTACACGGGACTTAACAAAAGATAAATATAAAAAATAGTTTTGATAATTACAGAATTTTAAATCTAAAATAAAAAATTAAAATAAAGTATTCTCAAACCGTGCCTTGTGCATGTCTAATCTATTTATTAATTACTATAAATATTAAATAATTTGTATTTGATGTTAATTAAATTTATTAATAATCTTAGTTACATACTTACAAAAATTCAAAAGGCACCACATTCTAAACTCGTGTCTAATATCTATTTTATTAATTATTATTATTAAATTATTTTATATATTAATATTTAGAATAAACTCGTTAATAATTATTAGTTACATACTTTGAGATATTCAAAATATGTCATACTCTCAACCCGTGTCACATTGTGCCGGTGTCTAATCAATGTTTATTAATTATTACATATAATTTAATATTGTTATGTTTAGATTAAATACATTACTAATATTTAGTTACATATTTAGATTATTGTAAATAACTCATATTTTACCTATATAGAATATTTAAAATCCAAAAATAAAATTATTTTTAATTCTATTATCAATAAAACTTATTTAATTATTTTGATATTAAAGTTTTTTTTATAATTAAAATTTTTTCATATGTATTTTATCTTTTAATTAAAATAACTAATTTAGATCTTATCTACTAATTATATATGACTTATTTATATTTTAAAATAGGAGAATCAAAGGAAAGTATTGAATAAGGAAAAATATGACAAAAGAATTAAATTAGGTAAGATACAATAAAAAGAAAAGTATCTAATTATATATGACTTATTTTTATTTTTATATTAGGAGAATCAAATGGAAGTATTGAATAAGGAAAAATATAATAAAAACAATTAAATTAGGTAAGATACAATAAATAGAAAAGCACTAAATTAATTAAATATTAGGCTCGGATGACACATAAGCAAACGAAGCACCATAATTTTTTATTTTCCAAACAAAGCATACGAAGTAGACACATAGATTAGGAGGATTTTGCATTTAATATATTAGGGGTGATTAGTTAGTAATTTAGATTAGTTAATGATCTCGGTTTAGTGAGTTCTTTCTTCCGTTATGAAATGTCGGCACCTTCAGTGACACATAATCTAAAATTTCTAATATATAATATATATATATATATATATATATATATATATATATATATATATATATATCACTAATCTATTTCATGGAACACTTAAATAAATTCTACACAAACTTCAATATCATATGGAGTTGTATATTATTATTATTATTATAAACAATTTTAGTATATGATAAGAACTATGATTCCTAATTTATGAAATAAGAGAAATATAATAAAAGAAGATATTAAACTAGGTATAGACCAGATTTGGATGGCACATAAATAACCAAATTATTCAGAAAATATATGTAATAAAAAATATTAAATTAGATAGATATTAGACTAGAATGATTCATAAGCAACTTAATTATTTAGAGAATAATTATAATGAAAGAAAAATAAATAATTCATTATTATTATTATTATTATTATTATTATTATTATATTGGTATTAAAAATATTAGGTTATGTACATAATAGGTTTTAATGACACATAATACTTAGAATATGAAATACAATAAGAATATTAAATTAAGTTTTTTCTACCTTTTTTAAACGACGAGCAGGAAATATGAATTATTTTGTTTACCTGATGGATTACTCTTTTTTATGAATTATTCTTTTTTTTTTTAATTTTTTTATCCGTATAGAGTGAATATTAAAATTATTAAATTATGTAGACATTAGACTTGAATGATACATAATATTTAAAAAATAAAAATATTAGATTAAGTTTTATGCTCTTTTTTTGTGTGTATTAGTTTTATTAGGAAATTAAGATTATTTTTTTTCTTTTGTGTGAAGAATTACTCTTTTTTAAGGATTTCTTTTATTATTAGTTTAATACATATAGAGTAAATATTTAATTTATACATATGGTGTCTTACTAGGCTATGAAGGAAAGCCATAAATATTAAATCTAATTACATAAATATTATATATCGTGTATATTTACTTGGTTTATAAAAGAAAGATATTAAATATAATTTAAATTAGGTAGATATAAATCTCGTATGACAAATAAACAATCAAAACACCAGAGATTTCTATTAATCAAACGAAACATGCGAAACAAACACATATTAGACTTGAATGACTAGTAATATCTAAAAAATAAAAATAATAAAAATATTAAATTGAGTTTTCCTACTCTTTTTTTGTGTATATTAGTTTTATTGGGGAATTAAGATTGTGTTTTTTTTCCCCATGAAGGATTGCTCTTTTTCAAAAGTGTTTTTTTTAAATTAGTTTTATCCGAATAAAGATAATACTATATATATATAATATATATATATATATATATATATATATATATATATGGTATTTTATTAGGCTATAAAAGGAAAATATTATGTCTAATTATGTAGATATTATACATAGTGTATTTATCAGCTATAAAAGAAAATTATTAAATATTAAATATAATTTAAATTATTTAGATATTTAAGTTCCTATGAGAAATAAGCAATCGAAACAACAGCATTTTTATTTACAATAATGAAGAAGATGATGAGTAGCAAAGAAATGTTATATTATCTTAAGGGATAACTTTTTTCCCCCCAATGTATGCAATTTTTCTCACTTTTGCCCTCCAATGTATGCAATTTCGACGTTGACACCCAAACTATTCCCGGTAGAATATTCATTCTAGATT
Organism: Phtheirospermum japonicum; assembly: GCA_014905375.1. Taxonomy (NCBI): domain Eukaryota; kingdom Viridiplantae; phylum Streptophyta; class Magnoliopsida; order Lamiales; family Orobanchaceae; genus Phtheirospermum; species Phtheirospermum japonicum. Next base: position 6,592 of record BMAC01002125.1, read on the forward strand.
CCATCGACGGGCAGTTGGGGGCAAAGTGAAAGAATTTTATAGTTTGGGGGCAAATTAAAATAATATAAATATTGAATTTTTGTCTTAAGTTCTTATATTTGAAAAAGATACATAATTTTTATCTTATACTCACACAGACAAAGTTGTCAATACAACTCCAAATTAAAAAATTGAATGAAAATCTGATGTACTGTATTTTCTTTGTTTTGAATTCTATTTTCATAAATCTTTATTGGTTGATTTTATATTTTAAAAAATTGATCTGCTACAATTTCCATAAATTTAATGTCTTTGATTAGGCTAACAAATCATATGAAATCAAAAATCTGATTTAATATATTTTCTTTGTTTAGAATTCTAATTCTGCAAGTAAATCGGATTAAAACTTATCGATTTTTTAAAATAAAATTGTTGTAAAAGATACCAGATTTCTTAGAGTTTAATTATGCAAGTAGATTAATATTTGTTCAATTTAATATGCTTTAATATTTTATTATTTTTTTCCCAACTTAGTTATATTTGGGGTCTGTAATTTATTTAAATTTGATGACTTGCTTTGTTTTCTTTATCCCAATTTCTTCTTAGGTCCTATAATTTAATTTATTTTCATACTTTATTTTTCTTTATTCGAGGCATGTAATTTGATTTAGTTTTATAGTTGTTTTTATTATTCTTGCTTTATCTATTATTTCAATTGAAAATACCAAAATATAGAGTTTATCTTTAACCAGAATCTGAACATTTGAATATTATATAAAAAAATCTTATCTTTGTAATCATTAATTAGAAGATAGAAAAATTGATTTTAAAGCCTAATAATTGGATATATATATATATATATATATATATATATATATATATATATATATATATATATATATATATATGAGTTTTGGAAAGTTAAAAATTCAATTTATATTTCTCACAAATTCGAAATTCTGAAATTTCAAAAAATCAAAATTGATTTTTCAAAAATCTGAATTTAGAGTTATAAAAAATTCAAAAGATTTTGGTTTAGAAATTCGAAAATTTAAGCAATCATATCTTGGAATTTTGTTTCTTCTTTCTATTATTATTATTATTATTATTATTATTATTAAATATCCCATCTAAACCCAACAAGGTCGTCTACTCATATCTCAACTTTTGAGAGAAAAAAAAATTCAAAGGTAAAAGAGGAATAAAATGAGATTTTAGTGGAAATATATATCCAATCCAAATATAAAACAAGGGGAAAAAAAGGGACCAATGTGTTTACAAAATTTAACTACCGAGCATCAGATCCAGCCGTTTTAAACTGGCTTGCAAAATAAGCAATAAGAAACTCCTAATATAGGCACTTCGATACTCATCAGATGTGTAAAAATCAATAATTATATATTTATGGAAATGACTACAGTGCCGTGAAGGTACAATACCTCCCACCCCTTGCATTTACATCCCTTTATCTATCATTATTCATAATCAACTTTTGATCTAATGATTCTGATTAAGTGGGGAATGGTACATCACGGCACTGTAGAGCCTAGGGTCAATTATGAGACTAAAATCCCAGGGCTCAACCCTTTATAAACGATGAAAACTACCAAACTGGAGTACGGTAGGTGAAGAGTGGGAAAATGGACTTTCTTTCTTTTCTATTCAACAAGAACTTTGGAAAGTAACAATTCCATTTAGTTCACGTTCGGAAAACTTGCTGGTCAAAAATTTGCTCGTTATGCACCGCCAGCGACCTAAAATCAAAGGCGCGGGTTGTCTTGTTGAGGCTTTATTAATTTATCAACTTAACATGTGGGGAGGACCTCATGTGTGCTACTCTAAGAATCATAGAGGATTAGATAGTTATCCACTTTTTAGAGAAGAACACATTATGTTATTAGAACACCAGGCGGTGAAGCCTCAACCCTTACACCTTCGCCCTTCTCTCTTGCACATAGAGTTACAGAGATTTTGACAGTAACAAGAAAATAAGGTATGGCGCATACACATGGACATATGGGAGTACGACCATGTCTCAATCAAAAGGCCAATCGGGCAGACATGAAAGTGAAAATGGACCGTAATCGGGATAGGATCTATTAATGAATAGAGTTTTTCTGGGGAAAAGATGTTATATCAACAAGAACGTCTTTATTAGAATTTATTTCCTTCTCACCTCGGTCAATTAGCAATCATTATTATGTGGACTTCCGGAAATTTATTTCATGTAGCTTAGGAAACTTTGAATCATGAGGGGGAGGGGAATTCTTGTAACAAGATAAAGCATACTATTCTTCATAGCGCGTCGTTACGTGTCAAATTTGATATTTATAAAAGTTTCCTCAACTTATTTTTACTAACTCGTAGTAGCGGTAAGTAAAGATCGATCGCACGAAGTGTGTGCATTAATTTATGATTTTTCGTATTTAATTAAAATAAGAAACGAGGTAGAGATGGTGAATTAACCAAGAAAACTAATTAACTAAATAATTAAAGAAAGCAATTAAAAGCAAATGAACGAAACGTGAGAGATTTAATAAGATCTTAATAATAATAAGAAGTAGAAAACTCCAAATCTAGTTCATTTTCCACCCTCAATCGATTCAACTAATCAAATGCAATATTATAATTCACTCTTCATATGAAACTAAAAGCCCCAAGCAACAGTAAGCTCTGCTACTTGGATTTGCCCTTACCTAATATTTAATCAAAACAAGCTTTTCAATTAAACTTAATTAATGAATAACCTAGAATAAGCTCTTTACATTTAACCCAATAGCAGCATTAGAAACTAGACAAATAGGCTAATCTAAGCAATAAACTCATAAGTGCAGTTTATTTAAATTATGTTGTGCTACCCCTAATGATGCGCAACCATTAGTTGCTACAAGTGAAATAGAAACCACGACAATTACACGGGAAGCAGTCCTATTTCTAGCAATTAAAAACCAACCCCTAATCTGGGTGATCAATTTAAATTAGGAATTAAGCAATCATGTCATATAAACAGAATAACACAAACAATCTGATACGAAAAACGAGATAAATATTACGTAAATTTATTAAAACATAATTTGACGAGGGTTTCAACATCACAAGAACTGGAATAAAAGAAACTACTCACTCATACTGTTTGTGAAATAATAAAAGAGAAATAGAAAAATAAACATAGTTTTTGAGTAAGAAGAGGAAAAGAAGTGTAGATCTTGAATCTTGGATTTTCAATCTTCAAGCTCTCTTGTGGATGGATGATTTGGACTCTCTTTATTATGGCTTGGAACCCTAGGATAAGCCAGCCCCTCCTTTGGTTGAATTGTGTAATCATATATATAAGTTTCCAAATAATTAGGTTAAAGATTTTATACCAAAAATAGCTTCCAGCGTTGGCGTCGACCATGAATCAATCAACTCGGTCGATCGATGGCTTCTTCAGGATTGCATCGACATGGGTCATCGATCGGCAGAGGAGGACCGGCGTTCACAGAGCATCTTGTCGACTAGGTCATCGGCTGGTGGTCGATCGACGCGCGTGGCTCCCTTGCATCGATGCCACGTCGATAGTGTCGTCGATCGATGGGCTTCCTGCTCTTTTATTTTCTCGCTGATTCACTTATTTTCATCTTCCGATCCTAATCGCAACGGTTACAAACCCTCCTTCAATCATAATCACGCCAATCGAGCACTAAATACTGCAAAATAAGTGAAAAACATGCAAAAAAAAAAAAATAGGTTGCAAACCATAAAAACGCTACAAGTACAGGTGACAAACAATTTTTTTCCCTTATTAGTTTAATTGATCTTATTAGAACAATTGATATTTGAAGTGTAAGTTTTTCGTGGTTTTGAATATATCAAAGGGTTCATGGCTTGGTATTATCGGACTTCAATTCAATTGAGGAATCAAGGTGTTTCAAGCTTGGGAAATAAAGGGAAAATGAAAATAAAGCAATTAAACTAACTAAACTATCCTAGGAATTGAAATGCAAGTGGGTAGAATGCCTCATCGGATGCCTCAATATGAAAATGCAAGCAAATAATGAAAACAAGTAGAAACAAGCATTGTTTTACCAAGTACAAGCATGCATGCACAAGGTACAACTATGCATAAAATCCTAAATAATGCAAATTAGCAAAAATTGAAAGTATGAATGGAAAGAGCAATGGAAATTAACTAGAAAGTTCAAAACTTTAAAGAGAATAACAAGCAACAAATAGTAGATCTATGATTTAACCTAAAACTATGCATGAAAATAAAATTGCAAATAAAGCATATGAAAAACCTGAAATCAAGACGATCCAAGAGCCGATCTATGATCTAGATGTGTCACTCATCTAGATTCCATATCCAATTCATAAGTTTCATCATGAATTCAAGGTGCTAAGAAAAAAAGCATAACATGAAGAACAAAGCATGGAAATGAAGAACAAGCATAGAATTAAAGCATAAAACATGGAATTAAAGCATAAAACATATAATTAAAAGAAAACTTACTTGAATTATGAAATGAAACCAAGATTGAATGTAATTGCATCAAAAGTAACAATCCAAAGAAGTATTTGGATTCTTCTTAGGCTTACAAACCCAAGGCCAAGCACGAAAGTAAATCTAAATCTAGAAAAGAAATTACATCAAAACTTGAAATTGAATCTAAAACCTAAGAGAGAGAAATTATATCTTAAAAACTAGAGAGAGTATTTTTAATCCCCAAACCCATGCTTGGGTTGGGAGAAAATGAGAGGTCTCCTACAAAATGAAATAGAGGTTCTATTTATACAAGTTAATTAAGGGTAAATGGGTCAATTATGCCATATGAGCTTCGATTTTCATATATTGACTAAATTTGACCCAAAATGGTCAAAATAGACCATTTGGGTCGAGTTTGGCTCGATTGGCTCCGCAAATTTGCTAGGTGGCTCGACATGGGCCGAGATGGCTCGGCGTTGGGCGGGCTGGCTTCGGTCACTGTCGGCAGGTCTCGGCAGGCACGTGCGGGCGTGGCCGAGCATTCTAGGCAGGTGCTGTCGACAGGCGCGCGCAGTTGCGCGTAGTGCTCGGCAGCTGCGCGCGGGACTCGGCAGGCATGCGCAGTTGATCGACTGGCTTGGCAGTCGATCGATTGCCCTCGGCAGGACGGGCGTGGACGGCCACTCTCTGAAGCGCAATCGATCCAGCCCTCGGCTGTCGATCGACTGCGCTCGGTGTTCTCGGTAGCTGGCGCGCGCAGTTCCTCGGCAGGCTCGGTAGGCGCGGGCGGACATTAGGTAACCCAGTGTCATATCACATACCTAGTGTTAGCCATAATTCTTTAATTCGAGCCCCGATTCCGCTAAAACTTCAATCGTAAGCCCATACTCGACCATATTCAGACTAAAATACTTCAAAATACCTGATTTAAACATAAAACTAATAATTATGATTAAAATAACCATATTAAGTAGAAAATCAAAAAGAAACACGAAAGACAACAAACGAGAAAACAAACGAAAAACCTAATAAAACTCGACTAAAAAACTACTAAAATCAACATAAAATCTTAATTAAAAACACCAGAAAAAACACAATAATTACATGCAAAACAACTACCCCACACTTATCGGTTTGTTCGTCCTCGAACAACGAAAGAATCGAGAGTGTATGTAAAAAGAAAAATCCTTTTGCTTATCCTTATTTATATGATGGAAATATCAACATAGACTCGTTATCATCAAGTAATTCTCGTATTACTCTTTCTCAAATGCAAGCCCAATCGATGAATTCCTCTCAAATGAAATTTTGAGGGTGTTTGCTCAATTCGCTCGAGTGTTTGATATGGGACGTGTATACACTCAAGTCGGACAATGCATGCACCTCATCAAGATTTCTCAAACCGGATGCTCAAAATTGCTCATAGTACATAACCAAGTAAGAATCGAAAGAGGTCTTTATTATGGGTTGTAATGTTGTCTCTTTGGTAAGGTATGGAATATTTGGATAGAGTGGCTAACACACGATCAAACGTGATCAATAACACACAAAATCCTATCTTCTAAAACCCGAATCTTATGATCGCTTCACCTTTCCAAATTCACCAAACTCTCATTCGAAACCCTTTTGTATTTTCACACTCTCTCCCGACTTTATTTTCACAACACTTAGAAGCTTTATAAACTTGCTTCTTTTTGCTAAACTTAGCCTTTTTGAACATTAGGCTTTACACTTGAATGCACGCTTTGTCACTTTTTGTGATTTATGTTGAAGTTTTATTCTTTTTTTTTCTTTTTCGTTTAAGTAACTCAAAACCCGAAACCCGCAATTGATTTCCCTCACATTTCTCATCAACTAACAATATACCCTCTCACCTCACAATTTATGAAGATATAAGATCTAAAATCGAGTTCGGCTAACAAGAAACGGGATAAAGTCTCAAGGGGGCTCGTTTGGGATTTTTAAGTAGCTTACATATATGAATATGGACGGAACAATGGTGATATATGTGCCTCAAGGTCATTTTCAAATTCAATCATGTACGAGCAAAATCAAACCTCCTCAATGCAATTTCCATAAAAATGCAAGCAAGCCGATAAATCACACAAGGCTACTCACTAGTTTGCACCGGGTTTGGGAGAGAAATCAAAAGAGTTTTTAAAGAGTTGCAATCTTTTCACGAGAAAATGTTGATTATATATATAGGTGGGTTTTGGATGAAGCACAAAAATTCAACCATTCACACAAAAGGCCATAAACATGCAAAAACCCGACAAGTAAACTATTTAAACTTCCAAACCCGTGGAGTTGTTCAACAATGTAATAAAGACACAAATGACACAAAACTCGACTCAACCATATAAATGCGCAAATAGTAAGCGTCACTTCGCCAAGAATGCATCACTTCGCCAAGGCTCGAGTTAAGAACAACAAAACATGCTTTTCGACACCCGGACCCTAACCACTTACCCACCCCATACTTAAACCATGCGATACCCGCATTTTAATGAAAACCAAGTAAAAGGAGGGGGAATAGAAACTTCCTTAACCGAGCGAGTTTCCGTCGAGCTCGGTGGGGTCCACCTAGGCATCTAAGCAATCTAAGCAAAAATCGAACATGGCTAGTATCTCCAGGCTTCATGAACGCTACTCACTTATCCAATCGCCCAAGGTTGAAGTCGAAAAACCAAACCTAGAAAAGAAAATCACACGAAATCAAAAACACAAGGAAATATGTACACGAATCTCAACAACATTTTTTTTTTGGTTTTTCAATTTTTTTTCAAATGTTTTTTTTAATAAAATAAGAAAGAAAAGGGAAGAAATAAAAGAGAAGAACTTGGATTGACTCCCAAGAAGCGCTTGTTTTACGTCATTAGCTCGACGTACTCCCTTTTTGGTCAAGGTGGAAATATCACGGGAGGGTCCACCAATACAATCTCCTCCTTGTCGGGAGGATCCACTCTTTGGAACGTCCTTGGCGCATTGCACAGCTCGTATAAGATCCGCCAAAAAGCAAACATTCCAAATGGGCATTTGGTGCTCGTCTCAGCTAGGTACTCGGGCGGGATGGTGATTTTAAAATGACCCGAAAGCTCATCAAAGAAACGATAGGAGTAATGGCCGGCTAGCTTCTTCAACCTTTGATCGACAAACGAGGGAGAAAAATGATCTCACTTGGTCCGCATTAAACTTCTTAGAATCGATCAACATCCTCCACCTCATCGTAGCCCTCATGGCCAAAAATTCTTCGTCTCCATCCTCGAGAAGTAACGAGCCGCTCGTCTTGGGCACCATGTGAATGGGATTCACCCACTCACTCCCGGTGAGTACGAACATAAAGCCCTCCAAAAACAACCTCTACATCCCGACTCTCATCATATCATCAAGAATCAAAATCAAAGGACTAACTCTCTCGACCGCTCCCGGTTTTCAATGAATAGCATCCTTAAGGATTTTAAACTCTTCAACCATTCTCTTCTCCCCTTCTTCCCGGTGCGAGTTTGCAAGAATAATAATCGACTTGCTCTCCACATCCTCCTCAAGATAATCGTCTTTTTCTCCAATTTTATCATCAATAACCCCCAACTCCCCCTCTAATAAGTCATCGTTGCCCTCAACGACACATCGAGAATCATCTACACCCAAATCGGGGTCATGTATAACAAGGGGCTCATATTCACAACATCCTTCACTATCGACGTTCGGGCCAACCACCTCCTCATTGGTCTTGGCCTCCATATACGCTTTTTCTACTAACTCTTGAAGCATGTCCATGAGTAAGGAATCCGCATGAGCTCGTTTAAGCATATCAATATCGCTTGCAAATTGATCCATTGTAGCATCAAGAGCATCACATCTAGCATCAAGAGCACCACACTTAGCCGTAAGAGCACCACACTTAGTGGTCAACTAACTCAATTCTTGCAAAATGGCCATGAGAGTCGGATCTAGGGGTGGAATAGGAGCATGCAATGGAATATCGAGGGCGGGAGGGGCATTTTGGTCATTGGAGCTCAAACCTCCAAAGTACGTATACAGATCGGGATCATGAGTGCTATTGGTGGCATCAAATGGGGCATAATCGAAATTGGAAGTGAGAGAACCATCATATAGGCCGGAATTCGGGCTCGGCATAGTCGGATAATTTTGTGGAGCACCATAGCCAGAAGAGCCAGAAGTTGGGGCGTGGATGTTCGGATAGAAGTATGGAGCTTGCACGTTCGGATAGGAATTTGGAGCTCCATAACCACCCAAGGAACCGCTCACGCTAGAGAAACTATCAAACCCGACATGGTTTGCACCATGCCCTCCCATGCCGGGTTGCCCATAACCAAAACCACCATTGGCAACGTGGTTTGCACCATGCCCTCCCACATTGCCATAGCCATTATACAACATCTCATTCCCAACATGGTTTGCAACATGCCCTCCCATGTCGGAAATGTACCCATTATAGTTATAAGCACCTTGCATACTAAACAAAAAATGTCAAAAACAAAAGAAAGCTAAAAACACAATGAAACTACAACAAAATCGAAAGTCTTAACCAAGTCGTGTCGCAAATGTGCCATTTTGAAGTGTAAGTTTTTCATGGTTTTGAATATATCAAAAGGTTCATGGCTTGGTATTATCGGACTTCAAATCAATTGAGGAATCAAGGTGTTTCAAGCTTTGGAAATAAAGGGAAAATGAAAATAAAGCAATTAAACTAACTGAACTATCCTAGGAATTGAAATTGCATATAGGTCGTATGCCTTGTCGGATGCCTAAAATAGAAAATGCAAGAAATAATGAAAATAAGCAAGAAAATGCATTGTTGCACCAAGTACAAACATGCATGCACAAGGTACAACTATGCATAAAATCCTAAATAATGCAAATTAGCAAAATTGAATGCATGAAAGGAAAGAGCAATAGAAATTAACAAGAAAGTTAAAAACTTTAAAGAAAATAACAAGAAACAAAGAGTAGATCTAAGATTTAACCTAAAACTATGCATGAAAATAAAATAGCAAATAAAGCATAGAAAAATCTCAAAATCAAGACGATCTAAGAGCCGATCTGTGATCTAGATGTGTCACTCATCTAGATTCCATATCCAATTCATAAGTTTCGTCATGAAATCAAGGTGCTAAGATAAAAAGTATAAAATGAAGAACAAAGCATGGAAATGAAGAACAAGCATAGAAATAAAGCACAAAACATGAAATTGAAAGGAAACTTACTTGAATTAATGGAAAGAGTAGCAAGCTTGAATTAAATTGCATCAAAAGTAACAATCCAAATGAGTATTTTGATTCTTCTTAGGCTTACAAAYCCAAGGAGGTKATTGAAATTAAATCTAATCTGGAAAAAGAAATTACATCAAAGCTTGAAATTGAATCTAAAACCTAAGAGAGAGAAAATAGATCTTAATAAAGAACTAGASAAAGKAGTTATAATTCCAAACCCAAGCTTGGTTTGGGAGAAAATGAGAGGTTTCTTCCAAAATAAAAGAAGTCTCCTATTTATATTACATTTAATTGGGTTTAAATGGGGAAATAAGAGAAAATATAATAAAAGAAGATATTAAAT
>BMAC01002127.1:17718-45509 GCA_014905375.1 Phtheirospermum japonicum
GTTCAGCTATAAGCTTGATTCTAATTTATTACTATTTCTGCATCTTGAAACTTCTCTAGTTTTTTTTTGTAAATACCCCAAACCTAAAGGGTGGTTTGTGTAACTATCCATATATAAAAAGAGAATATGGAAAATATGGTTCAGCTATAAGCTTGATTCTATTTTATTACTATTTCTGCATCAGTTGTAACTTGAGCCCATTTTACGAAATCCAAAAATCACGGTATTTCGGGAAAAGACCATGTACACTCTCCTGAACATCAGGAATTCATATAGGAAAGAATGGAGATACACGAAATTTCAAAATTGGTCCGGTGACTATAAGTGAATAACAATTTTGGTCATGTAAGTACAAAGTATGCAATGTAGCAATTCCAGTCCCGTAAGTTTAGATTTTTTTGCAATTTTGGTCCCATGACCGTAAGTATCAATTCCAAGCAATTTTTGGTCCCAAATGGTTGTTTCAATATTTTATTTTATCCCCAAAATGCCCTTAAATGTCAAAATATCCAAAAATGCCTACGAAAGTTGCATGACAGAAATTGCTATTTTGACCAAGGGCATAGACGTCAAGAACCAAAATTGCCACATCAAAGTAGTTTACGAATTAAAACTGTAAATCCCAGAATTACACGACTAAAATTGCAATTTTGCCAAAAACTTTTTTATGAAAAATATAATTTTCCCCAAACAATTGCAAAATGATGAAACTGCAACTGCAGTGTTTCGGTCATGCCGAGAGAGAAAGAAAGGTTACCATAAATAGAAGGGGTGAGGGCAATCTTTTATTAGTATCAAATGCAGAAACCCCGTCAGAGAGATGAGCATCGGCTACTAATCCATCAGGTGCCTTTTCGTTTCGGGCAAGATATTACAGCAGCGCCAACACTAAAGAAAACGCCCTTTGGACCTTGACCATCTCAGCCCTTTTTAAGTTTTTGGGCCGAGCTGGGTGACCCAACCCATTGCGTCACTTGATTTTGAATTGCACACCACACAGTTAGCACGGCAACTCCATCCGATCCGGCTTTTTAGGGAGGACACCAAAGCTTCGTACTACTAACTTGTGGATCTATTTCGGGGACTCAAGCTATCGTATTCTGATTCAACCTCGAGATAATTCACTTCTGCCTCATATGACCTTGAAAATACGTTAAGGTATATAACAAAGAAAAAAAAAAAGGATATGCCACAAAAAGTTGCTAATTCTGCAAAAATGGAGGGTCATACATAACAATGAAGAATCAACATAACCATCATTTGATGATTAAGTCCAGAATTTGTCACTATCTAGACAATAAAATGATTTACAAATTTCACACCGACAGTTTCGAACATCAGCTGTTGGGATATCTACAGAATATTCAGACGATCCTTTTCAGATGACACGTTAATTATTTTCTCACAATTAAAGAATCAGTGATGTGTAGCGTATGGATATGTGTAACAGTTGCAAAACTACTTCCACACAGTTTCATTAGCATCAGTGAAAACCGCATTGTGATGCTCAATCAAACACTGTATAACTTCGATTGCATGAAAATCCACTGGCGCCCCGTCGTCAAGGGGAATCGATGATGATGCATCTTGAGTTTCACCATCTACGAAATGCCGAAAAGACAGAAGTTAATAATATAACATAATAAACAAGAAGAAGAAGAAGAAATTAACTTTAGTGTTGAAATTTCAACTTTTGATTATGCACAAGTTATCATACTTCTAAAAAAGTGGCGATGGGTGCTGCTGCTGATTTGACTTTTGCATACATAAAAAGCACTTATACAACTTATTCACCAAACATTCTCTTTTAACTTGTTCGCTTTGAGCTTCTGTTCGCAAACATTGCTAGCTTCTAATTTCCAATTACCCTTCATTTACGTTACAATTAAATCACATCCTCTAAAATGTAAAATAATAAACTGGCAAACCAATGCATTGAAATAATTCACCATTCCAAGCTTCAATAGTGGATTATAAAAGATAATTGAATTGAAAAGCAAACAATTGGAAAAAAAAAACTAAAAAGAAAAAGTGATGCTTGTAAAAAATAGCTTGGACTGCAAAATCACCTGCAAGCATGTCCCATGCAGTATTGTTGGAGACAAAATCTACATTATTTTCCTTGGAATCAAGTTTTGATTGTTGAGTCCAAAACTGTTTACAGTGTGCTGCTCTCTGATCTTCCTGCCACATTATTAAAGGGGCCATTTCCATAGCAAGGCTTCGAGCATCCATCTGCAATAGAACGTTTGCAACATCTGAGAGCATGTTTATCTAGTAATCAAAATACTCAGTGAGGCATTCTGAATTCGTCTTAGATTTAGTTCTGCTGAAATAACGAAGTCCAATTCCAGGGTTAATTACCAAAAGTACACCTGAGGTTGACGTAATTACAAAGAAAGCAAGCTAAGCTTTCACAATTACAAAACTAACTCCATGACTTTATTTGTCATACATTACCCCTTCACAAGCAAAAAGCATTTCGAAACCCCCATTCATATTTATTAAATATTACCAAAAATATAAAGATAAAGAAATTCGTATTTATAAAAATATGACAATTAGCCCCTTATTTTAACACTAACTCAAACCTCAGGGGTATTTTTTGTAATTTCAAAGGTCAGCTGTGTTTTTCCATAATTACGTCAAACCTCAATGGTACTTTTGTAATTATCCCAAAATTCAATGTTTATGAACAACCAAGACAGTTTGGACCTATGGGCTTCTTATAAAAATAAAAAAAAATAAAAAAAGATCGGATTTGATTTTTTTTTTTCTCTCTGTAACAAACAACTGTGGTACACAAGATAGATGCGATGCAGCCAACCTTGTTAAGGGGAGATTTCTGGCTAACACGAAGCAGTAGTGCAGTAACTAATTCCATAGTCATATAGTTAACAGTTGGCAGTTTCTTGAGAATGTTTCTCATTTTAAGTATGCTCGAACGAGCACTTCTGATATCATCGTACAGCTCAAAGGTGGTCAACGGTTCAGGGAGGCTCGCAATGTAACACTTGATAAGAGCTGCAACATCAACTGAGCTTACACCCTCTGGTAGTGATGCGTTTGGGTCTGGATACATAAAAAATATTCCGAAACAGACAATAAGAAGCTGACAAAAAACTGTACGAGGCCCACAAAATGATTACTTATTTCAGATAACCTTGATTGTACAAGGATACTAAATGCCGAAGAACCTTTTTGTCGCCTTGGGCCTTGAACAGCTCCGGGGTGTTTAGTCCTACACCATTAAGGATAATTAATGATATAAACCTAAATAGAAAATTAATCGATTTCACTTTAAAAAACTCACCCGATAATATGAGAACATCTGCACATTTCATCAATATACTTGGAATCAGCATACTGGACTGTTGCCGCTGGACAGCAAGCTCAATTGGCGTACCAAATACTAATATGTAAGAAAGAAAACAGGATTGTATGTAATTAAACAAGGCGATTGCATCAAAGATCGCATACTGCTCAACATAATTAAGTTATTAAAGAGATAATAATTTTGCATTGTCTGTAAGAAAATGTAATCAACTGAAAACCTTATAATACAAACAAATAGATTTGGTACAAGGAAACAAATGAAGCAACTTTTATTTATTTGCTCCTGATTGATCGACTGATGTTATAATATACCGATACCCATCATGAAACTATATCCAGTTGATTTGTTTGGATATCAAACTGTTAATGCAGTGATCAAAAGAATGAAAAAACTTACCATCTGTACTTGCAACTCCCTGCAGAAATTGTATAAAGGAAATAAATTAGCAACCTTCCAGATGCATTAAATTAGTAGGCAAAAAGATTTTATTAAAGCTCAAGCACCTTTTGCCATCGTTCAATGTCAGTCAGGATAATCTTGCTTTTTTCAGCAGTTTTCTTTGCCACCTGTTGCCAAAAATAATTGCATTGTCACATGGCATATTAAAAAAAAAAATTGCATAGCCAATAATAATAATAATAATAATAATAATGAAATAAAAGATAAACTCAAATAAAAAAATTATAACCAACACTGCAAGACTCATTCAAAATACGCAGATTGTTCTCATTCCAGCATTATTAACTTACCATATACAATGTCAAACGCAGATTAAATCAAGCAACAACAAATATAGCCACATGTATGTTCCTCTAGCCTAGTTTCAAACTATTGAGTTCTGATCTACTTCTCCAACTGGAAAATGCATGTCCACAACTATGTATTCACAATAAAGCAAAATAAAAACATATACAGCTCTATAAAATCTCTGTGACGTAAACTCCCTATAATCCTCATTTAGCACAGCCAACCCAGTAATCCTACATTGACTTGAAAATATGACTTTCAAAATATGATTGAAATTATCTGACAAGGATTAATTTTTATTTTCAAAATGGCTACACAAGGAGAGGTCAATAATCGAAAAGCGTTGTCAAAGTAGAAAGGCGTTACCTGAAAATCATGTACGCACAGAAACATAAAAAGGCCTCAAACTCTCAGCATGATATTTTATCATGACAACAATATTTCTTCAAATAACAATATATGCGAAGTAAATAATAGCTCATCAAAAATGGATGAGTATATCAAGAGAAAAACAAAAGAGCCAAACAATGCCAAATTTTCCAATATCAACAAGCTCCTTTTTTTAAAAAAATTACCTCTTCAACTTTTGTCTTTCCAACAGCCACTTTATCTTTCGTCTCAGAAAACCCCTTTCTCAAAAACATGCTCGTTGTAGCAGCAGCAGATATAAGACGTTCCTGCATGGCATGCCTGGTGGATGGCTGCTGGAAGATGGCCCACCGGCTTTTGACTGCCGACCCAACTTTTCCTGCCACGTCAGCAACATTTTCCTTGGCGTCCTTCGCAACCTCTCCGACAAATGTTCCAGCAGACTGCCCTGCCTCTTTAAGCTTGACCCCTATTTACCAACAAGAATGCACTGAAAAATATGCAAATAATGACCAATGAGACTATACAGAATTTACTAAAGATACCTGAGGATTGAAAAAACTCGTTAGCTTTCCCTTGCCACTGAGGCGAGACCGCTTCAGGCATTTGAAGTATCCAGAAATAGCGACTTTTTTGACCAGGAAAACAAAACTTACTCAAACTGTTCAATTCAGGCATAACCAACTAATTCAAAATTTCATACAAGCAAAATTACTAAAACAAATCGTAACTATCAAGACTATTATGCCAGAGACTTCTCATTTTCTAAATGAAATAATTCGATTTAATCATTCGAAAACTAAACCTTAGAAAAGCACACTAGTCTTTAGTATCTATTTATTTTCCCTTCAACTGATTGCTTAATTCAATTCAGCATCAAGTCATCATCAGCAACAGTAGAATCTTTGGAATCCCCAACTCATAATAAAAAACACAACTAAAGATTAAAGGGGGGGAAACCACAGAGGATTTTGATTGATCATCAAAGAAAAATAGTACTAACACTTAATCCAACCAAGGACTTCGAAGAAATAAGCCATGATCCAATAGCGTTGACTCACGATGAGCGGGAAAAAAATTGATATCTAAACAACAAAGAAAATGATTTTTCCCCTGTTTTTCCGCAACAAAAAAAATTAAAAAAAAAATAGCTTGCAGTAAAACAAACAAAATTGATCGAGAGTGTGAAATTTAGGGTTTTCTCACCTTTTTAATTCTCTGCAAGCAAATAATCCGAGCTCCAAAACCGAACGACGGCGGAAAATGTTACGGAGACAGGAGAATCCGGCAGCGAAATAACAGACCAAAAGAAAAGAAAAAGATACTGCTTGTTTTTCTTCTCTTTTTTAAATCCAATTGAAGTAGACCACGTTGTTTGTCTATTGTGGACTTGGCTCGTAGGCTAGTATATCCCCCTTGCTTCTAGAGGAGGCTTTAACGGCCTCCGACTCCTCCAGATTTCCAATTTAGTTGCTATTATTTAATATACTTAGATCTAATTCAAAATTCATTGGTTTTTTTTTTAAATTAAGAAATATAAATATTTGATTAATACACTATCACTCAATTAATAATATATTTATTTAATTAATTTTATTCTTTTCTTTTAATTATTCTAATACTATAAATTTATTTATATTTGTTAATATAAGCAATGATAAAATTGAAATAAAGTGATAAAAAGTTCTAAAACAATACTTAATTTATAATAAAATTAAAAATATAAAATGATACTTATTTTAAAATAGAAGAAGTAGTTTTTATTGGGTAATGCTACTCGCATTACCATTTAGTCACTCTCTAAGTACTTAGAATTCTTAAATGGTGGTGATAGTGTCATCCAATTTTTGTTTATATCTACTGTTGGGTTCGCTATAATCGCACGGGGTATGCGCAGCGTATTTCGAGAATTTTTAATTAATTAAATCAAGTATGTATCAAATATATACTGATCCCGTACATTTTGTTAACGATTTTAACAATCGTTATTTTTCATTATTATATATCGAATACAAATATTTTGATTCTTATAATAATAAATTAATACCTCGCTTTCGATTTTTTCAAGCGACGATTAAGAAGGAATCGATTCTCGGTTATGTGGCTAACACCGAAACTCATCGCCGTATCCAATTGTATCCTCTCTAATCGTGTCCACTTTTTGTTTGTGACACCGGAAAAACTTTTCGCTAGTATAATTGTTCCGTTTTTCGAAATAGTTGAAAGGAATAACAATTTATCCAACAACCAACAATTGATTGAAAATTAATTATTGTATATTCTCGATTCACATCGTGCATATAAATGATGAGTTTGATATATATTTCTTTCAATTCATTATAAGTGTTGTTTTATAAATTAAGTTTTTTTTCAAATTATTTATCGTTTTATGATTTATTTTTTACCTATATTTTTCAACTCCTACTCAGTTAAAAAAAAAAATTATTGTAATAAGATAGGAAAAGTCTACAGTGCTTTCAAGGCACCATGCGCCCCCCCTACATTTATAACCATGGATCTCTTAATATAAAAAGTTTAAAATTGATCTAATGGTCCCTATTAAGCCCCACTAAGTGGAAAATGGTGTCGTGAAGGCAACGTATAAGTTCACAATAAGATAATTAAGAGTAAAGAGACAAGAGAATTTCATTAGAAATATTATTAATTAATTAAGGGTGTATTAGTTAAATTTATATGTTCTTTAATTCTTGACATGAATTATAAAACGTCATTTAATAAAAATGGAGAGTATTAATTAATGACTTCATATTTATTACTCGTCTTTTTTATTCACATCATTCTCATGTAAATATATCACCCATGTACATGATATATCAATTTATCTTAATATTGAAAATATATTATGTTTATATTTAGTACTTTTTGGAAGATCAATAGTTTTTTAAATATATAACTATTAGCAATAATATTTTAGTTATTGACTATGAAATATTTATGAAAATAATTTAACATCATTTTATGAACTTATGTTAATTCCATTAAATAGTAAAAAAAAATTGTACGATTATTTTACAATTAAGATATTGAAAAATTAGTTTTGTTGAGGCTAATTTTGATAGTTAAATATTTAATTCATGTAAAATTAAATATTATAATATTATGCTACGTATTGAGTTGATAATCATAGTATATATATTTTCTCAAAATTGAATTTTGGTGAGTGATAAATAAATTATGTAAGTTAGCCATTAGAAAGGGGAAGTATATAAAAATTCCACATTGAAAATGCAAGGGAAATTTATACATTTTATAAGTATAGATGAATTTGTACTGAGTATCATGTGATTAAACTCATGCACTAATTGGTTGGAACTGTGGGCTTGGGCCTAGGTATTGGTCTTGGCTTCACATCTTGGCAATTGACTTTGCACTTTGGACTCTTTAGGTCTCTAGGTCCTAGGCCATGGGCCTCTCTTGGACTATATGAGATTGGTTTTGAACCAATTTTGTTTTGTTTTTTGATTCTCCAAAGGCGAATGGGCTTGACCCTTTAAAATGCTCAATCCTTTTGGTCAAATGAAGATGAGTTCGACTCATTATTTTCAACTCAATAATGCTGTGACCTCTCAACTTCATCAGCAGCATTTGAGGAGTCTCAAAACTGTGATGATGGAGGTAGTGGTTGTAGTAGGGAGTTAAAGCCACTAATTGTAGCTGCTCCACCTTTTTAACTTCTCAGTCCCTGCATTGTGAAGTCTATAAATAGGCTTAGAAGTTCTAGGCAAAAAATAAATTGAATCAACCTCATTCTGCATATTTTCTGCACTAAAAGCCTCAAGCATTTGCTTAAAAGTTTATGCTCGATTTTCACACTTTTCAAGTTCGTTGGAACTTTGGGGTCTGGTGTGCTACAACTTCAAAGACGTTAAGTCGTTGTATCTTTGAGAACATTACGTCAATTTCGTCAGCACTACACGAGGCGTATTTATCTTGCGAAAAGAAATCATTCTCGCCTCGACTTGTTGATCAATCTGGTTTGGTTCAATATGTTATTATTTAGTTTTATTTCGTTTTTCAATTTTGCTTGATTTCACCATTTGTAAGAATTGTAGTACAGTTCGGTAATATTTTCCATTTCGCATTATTATTATGTAACATAAGAAACTCATCAACTATATGTAGTAGGGTTGTAAATGAGTCAATTGTGGCATTAGTTGCCGCAGTTAATGGCCAAGCTCTACCTACCGAGAAGCATGTGGCTGATTTGCAGGCGATGTTTTATCATTTTCACTTTCATCGTCACGATGGATTTAGAGGTTGTGTTGGGGTTTACCCAGAATGTAATAAATTTACTACAGAGACGTACAAGACGAGGTTATTTTGGAGATATGTGATTTAGAGTTGAATCTCATGCCTCGTCATTGTATTAGAAATTGAGGTCATATTAGTTGTTTTATAGTTATTATCTTCTACTTTCTTTCTATCTTTTGTAGTTTTTGTTTAAATTATGTTTGTAGGCTTAATTTGATCCACTGTTGAGATGATATGCTTATTAAATGCGAGTATATGAATGTGGGCTTTTTTTTTTTAGTTTGTTTTCTGTGTAAATGTAACTGTAGCCATGTATGCTTATTCAAGTGGTGGTGGTTTTTTGGTTAGAGTGAAAGATGATCACAAAGTGTTTCAATAAAATGTACGCTAAAGTTCTGTTGTTATTTTTTTCATTAGATTTGATAATCTTATTATTGGATGTGGTAATCATATCTCCGATTATGTACACTTTGAAAACATAGCTGCTGCAAACGTATATTATGATTATTGTGTTACAAAAAAAATAATTTATTTCATATAATTAAAGGAAGTGGATGCAAATGTCAATTATGTCCTCATAATTCATGATTTTAAACCCTTAATTAGGCATTTTCTTTTTGGTGTTTAGATAAAGTACATGAAGCAATACAAATCACATTTTACTATTTTTACTCTAAACGTGCTATCAATGGCTGCACTGTTACTCATCAAATATGGGGTTACTGGAAAAGTCAAATCATGATGAGCGAGTTAGAACAATTTATGAAATGTCAATAAATTACGAACCTCACAATAAAAGATGTAATTTTTTCTAGAACTGTGTTTATTTGTCCTTTTTCAGTTAACTTCTAATAGAGAAATTTCAAAGCTTCATGACACATAGAAAATGATTTGTGCATGTGAATGATATCCAAATAAATATTGGTTATAATGTTATTACTATTTATGATAATTTTATTACTGGTTGTTGTATTTCTATTTTTATTGTGTAATTTTTAAAAATTAATATAACTGGTGTAAAAATGCATATTACGATTATTAAGTTACAAAAAAATAGCATAGTTGGGTTGACAATCATTAGAAACACGAGTGTATTGTTAAAAAAAAAAAAAAGTTTACTTCAAGTTGGTGGTCATAAAACAAGTTTGATACCCTATCACGAGAATTAGTGGATGTGATAATATTATTATCGCATGTGGTAATCTTATTATATCTTGTGATAATTTCTGGAAAAATTACTTAATGTGATAATCTTATTAATGTATGCGATAATCTTAATATTATTAGTTGTAATAGTCTTATTACCACAACCAATAATCATATTTTAAGACACTACACAATAATATTTGCGTTAACAAATTTTAAAAAGATGCATTTAAGACTTGACTTGGGTCATATTGGGTAGTTCGAAGATCAATATTCATGCACATGTCATCAGATTATCGATACTACTAATATAATTACCATAGTCAGTAGAAATATTTTCTGCCCACTACATGATGGTGTTTGTGATCGCATAATGTGCATAATGATTATGCTAAGCCATAAAATCTAATAAACACATTTACATATTAGCATGCCCTGAAAGATAGATTGTTTGTAATATGATACTAAAACACTAGTGTGAAAAGAAATTATAAGCACGAGTAATAATATTATCAACAATGGTAATATGTGTAAAAGCTTCAAACATTGTACAAAATTATGATCTAAAGCCCCCACAAAAAGGTTAAACCACATGGATTACAAATGCAATTCAATGAGTAAAATTAGAATGATTCACAAATACTAAAATAATTGAATTATCACAATCAATAATGATAGTACTACTATCATACATACAAATGAATTATCCAATGAAATAAGTATTCCCAAAATTACAAAAATAATTAACAAGTACAAAACAAAAGTGAGCTAATCATCATAAATAGATTGCATCGAACACTCTCGTTCATCTTGTAATTAGACTTCAAACCAACTCTAATGGCGTAGTTTTTTTTCTTCTTAATTTATCTCGAAAGTCATCAATGCTACTAAATCTAATATCCACACATTTAATGTAATTATGCCACTCGTCATAAATAAATCACTTTGAAACTTTAGACCTATATGAATCACCAACTCATCATCTTCATTCATTGCATAGTAGCCATCATCAACAGAACCAGTGTTCCTCCATTATATTTTAAAACACAAATCTCAACATATTTCACGTTACACATACGTGCTTCTAATTGATAAAATCTTGAAATCATCTTCTTTACCACCGAAGCATTCAACGGAGTTTGACAATTAGTATGAAGCTTAATATCACCATTCAAGCTTGAAAAAAGAAGAAACAAGCCCACATCACAAAGTAAGAAGCCAATAGCAGAATGAAACCAATCAAAAGTTCAAAAAAAAAAAAAGAAACACACAGTGTCCCAGGTACATCCTAGTGTATTATTATGTCCCTCATATTGGTAAAATCCAGCTTTATCCATCCAAATATGTGTACATGACCTAATTTTGACATTTCCCAACTACCAAGTGAAAAAATTAATAATAATCCAAAAAATGAGAACGAGTTTTTTGAAAATGACAAATATATCTATATATTAACAAATCACACCTGTAACAATTTGCTCTCCAGTTTGGTGATCTCTCAGTCATTAACATATACATGTGTGTTGCCCTTACTAGCGTGAGGCAACCCCTGTAATTTAATTGGGGGTTAATAATTTATGAAGGTTTACCTCTTTTTTGTTAAATTGTACATAAATAAATTTTCTCACAATAATAACCAAAGAGGAATGGTAAAAGAATAATAATAAAGATTTATGGTGTTCTGTTTTTTGGGTGAAAATTCATGGTGAACGAGTTTTATGGTAATAAGGTGATGCTTAAGAGGATGATTTTCTGACTGAGATGTTTATATAACTTTTACTTTATGGTTCTTACGGATGCAACCTTTAAGGATTGCAGGTTTTATGGATTGGATTGGAGCTATAGGTTAAATTATGTAAATTCTCATAAAGTGCGATTCATTCATGGCGACATAAAATTATTTGATGCAAAAGAATAAGGTTCCATTATAATGGAGAAGTTACATTACAAAAATTCAATTACATCGAGGAGCAGAAGGGGGGACAAACTCATTCAGGGGGACTTCAAGCTCGGTGCTGAGTCCAGCCTTCATTACCGCCTGAGCTGTACATTGGGTCCACCAGGCATCTTTTAGATCTTAGTTGATATCGCCGTGCCAGAAATAAAAAGGAGGCAGATCGTCCTCCAAATATTTCTCATCTAGTTGGAAGTTAATCCCCGCTGTCTGGAGCTGAGCTTTGACTCGCTCGAGGGTGGTCCTGAAGTACAACTTCGCCCCTTTACCCACCTTCTACAAAAAGGTCATCGTGTGGCAGTATGTCGTAATTAGACTGGTCCTATAAGCTGCGACGAACCATTGGCCCACCTCACTCCTTAAGAATGTGTGACGACCTTCATTAATCCCTTGATCGCGTGCTGCCTGCACCTCTTTCTCCTTCTCATTATCTTTCTCTTTCAAAAGGCCTTCCCTCTCCTACAGTAGGCTCTCTATCTCGACATGACGTTTCGCGAGCCTGGCCATTTCAGACTTGGTAGCTTCTAGCTGACACCTTGAGATGTTTAGTTCTTCTCATTGGGTCACTATCTGACGATGAGCTTCATCCAATTCTCCTTTGGTCAAGGACAATTGCTCAGTCTGTCTATTGGCATGGGTTGTAAGCTCGTCGCACGCCTCATTCCATTTATTTGCTGATTCTCCCTCAGAGTTCGCGTCCAGTAGGTGGCTGGATAGTGAGGCCATCAGAGGTTGTAGCTGTATCATGGTAAACAATAAAAATAAGTTATGAGTTAGAAATACGCTAAAACATATGATTAACAGGATGATATTTTGGAGGATAATTTACCCGAGCAAAGTATAGTGACGTTTGGCCACCTGGTCGGCTATGTTGAGGGTCTCCAGATACTTCTTATCTAGGGTCAACACTTGATTTTGGAGGAATGGTTGGAACTGGTTGGCATCATCACATTGCAGAAGGTCGTTGTTCAAAATGGGGGAGCCCGAGCTAGATGCTCCCTCAATACAGTGGCGTTTTGCGCGAGGAGATGCGGATCGAGCTCGGCTCGGCCGCGGACAGTTCGTTTCTTCTTACCCTTTCCCACTGAAGCATGTAGGGGTAACTGGTCATCAGAATCGGTGATCTCCACCGATTTGTCCCTGGTGGCAAGAGCGAGCTCCACATCCTCTTCTGTGTTTATCATGGGAGTTGAGGAGGTCACGGCAGGAGTTGGGTCTGGTTGAACCATTGCTGCTCCTTCCGAGCTCGAGGACCTACTGGTGAACACAATTTGCTTTGTAGAAAAGTAAAGTTGATTATTGTTTGTTTTTATGCAGGTTAGAAAACAAAAAAGATCTATAATGTGTTAAACCTACTAAATTCGAGCCTTGTCATTTATAGAGGTCGCTGACTGAGGCCCACAAAAGAGTACACCCTCTCTGACTCGGTGAGTTTCATCACATCACAAGGAAACTTTCTCCATTCTTTGAGCAAATCTGAATATTTTTTATGGAGAGAGGGGTGTTTTTTCTCTGTGGGCACTAGCCCTTGTGGAAGAGTCGCTTCCTTCCATTCCGTAGGAAATGGCCAGGGCTCGCTAGAATAAAGGAACAAAACTTGATCGCCACTCATGGACTTTGAAGGAGGGGCGAACAAGGAAATGCGCCTTTTGGAACGAAGAAAGGTAGAAGGTACCTTTCTGGTTTTTTTATTATATAGCAAAAGTACAAGAAATATATATATATGGCTCTACGTTATAGTATGTATATAATATTATATACCCAGTTATAAACCTAATGGAGTTGGGAGCCATTAGGAATAAGGGGATATTATATTTTTCGGATGCGGCGACCAATAAGGGGTGCATAAAAAATCTAAATCCTGCCCTTATGTGGTCATCGAAGACAGTATTGTGTTTTAAAGGGGGATGGTCTGGGTTATCATTGCCCGCCTCGGGCTGAACAAACTGGATGGTGTCTGGAAGGTGGAGGCTTTCGATGAAAGCCACGAGCAGATTCTGATCTGGGAGTACTCAGGGATTTTTGGTAGTCACCCGGGTAGCTCGCGAGAGAAGAGGTAGCTCGGCATGAGTAGATGGGGGTACGATCATTACAGGGTTGGAGAAGAAGAAATCGGGGTTGGATGAGGATAAAGGTATTTGTAGTTGAGATAAGGGGATAGCTTCTGGGATCTCCTCGGTTAAGGCTCTAGTTTGAGCCTCTAGCTCGGACCAGGGGCGGCTCCCTGCAGGTTCGTTCACTAACCAGTTCTGGGTTCGACAATATTTTTTCTCCTATTTGGTCGGAACATGGGGATTTCTATAGATTCCATTTCAGAAGACATATCGCGGATAGGATAATTGGGGTTTTGAGAATTGGAGTTGAAAGAAGCTAAAATTATCATATATCAACAACAAGGAAAACAGAAAATGGGGAAAGGGAAGAAAAGAGATATATTAAGAATATAAAATTCCAAAATAAAGGAATTAGTGCTGAAATAGTATATTAAGTTGATAAAATCAAGGGGACTTACGCATGGTGTCAAGAGGTAACGAACTTGTTAAGTTGGATTTTTGATTCGAGGGTGAGCGTACTTTTTGCTGGAGAATTCTTGAGGTTTTTGCAGAAGAAAATGGTGGAAAATTTCTTTTGCTTTTTTGAAATACAAATGAAAGAAGGTGAAAGGATGCTTGTGTTGGGAGCGATGCAAATTTGAAAAGATAGAGAAGTTTTGAGCGACACGAAGGTTGGTAGGGTTAATTGTGGGCCTTTCATTTTCTGGAACACAAGAATAATATATTACGAGGAAATAAGCCTGCGACATGTGTCCGACACAATGGCAGTATGCATTTGATATTCGGAAGTCTGAGGTGATGTTTGATGATTTTTGTGCTTTTACCAAGAGGTATGTGGGATTGACTTTTGAGGATACTTATGATTACATTCAACTTGATTTCCTACCTCAATTAAGTAGAATGTGAGAGACTAGTTGAGACGATATCAAATATCCAGGTTGGTAGGCATGCAGGTTTGTGGGAATTTATAAGGTGACCTCACCTTTAGAATGGGCGATCTCTTCTACAGGAGGGCGAGCTGTTTGTAGGAGTGGCGAGCTCTTGTATGAGAGTGGCGAGCTCTTATGAGGTAAATTGTATTATAACAGCTCGGTATTGAGAGATGGGTTTTATGGTTAACAGGATCTTGGGCCCTGGTGGGATGATATGGACTATGATATGGGGTCCCGGCGGACTAAGGGCATGAATATGGTTATTGGCCCATGCTTATTACGGTAATTTAGCGAAAGGTTCTAATATATATGGTAACTTAGTAGGAGAAATCCTAATTCTAAGTCGGTAGCTATTTATTGTATCGCGGTTTGAATAGGAGACGGGAACCCTAGATTGGGAATACGTCTCTTATCCATATGCCTCACTTTTTTCTCTAAGTGATTTCTATCCTAATTTTTGAGCTCTCACTGACTTAAGCATTGGAGGGCCTACATCGTGGCTGTCCGACTTGAGTTTTGTTTGTAGGTTGATCAGGTCGCCAGGAGTTTTCTGGAGGTCGATCAGGTCGGCAAGCACGTATTTTAGGCCAGTACTCTCTTTTTTTGGTGAACCAATCTTTTTGGTCGCATCACCATCAAAACGGGAAAGTGTAAGCGAGTGCAATTGAAGTGGTCATTGAATTCCGATCGATGGGATTCTTAAGCGCACAAAATATCCATATGTCATCGCACAAAATACTAATATACCATCGGACAAAATATTCAACTACCATCATATAAAATATACATATAACATAACACACACACACACATACAAAAAAAAATTGGGTTCACCATACTTGAAGCACCCGAGTGCATGGTATAATTTGTTGTACATGCACTCTTCAATAAACTAATATTAATCAGTTAATCAATATCAGTTTTTAGGAGAAACCTTTTTTTTATCTCCCAAACTTTTCATATTTTAATACTTTGTCTCCTAATCAATAAATTTGTATATTTTACCTCATAATTATTCGTTTTTCTCACGTTGCCTCCAAGTGACTGATTTCGGTGCAAAAAAACCATCGGAGCTTAGCATGTGATCTTCACGCGAGATTTACAGTAAATTGTCTCTCACTTTGTTTATTTTTTAAAATTAAAAATAATTGTTATAAAAAATCTAAATTCAATTTAGGACATGACAAGATTTAATTGTACATTAGTTCTGGATTAATTATTCCAAAAAAAAAAACAAAGCAACTCATTTAGGAGTACTCGACAAAATAAATAAATTCATATTGTAAAAAATAACCCAATCATTCGAGCAGTCATTTCCAAAATCAAACGTTAGTCAACAACGGACTCCATTATTTCATAAATTATTGTGGATTGGCATACCGAATAATTACAAGACAAAATCGAACAAATACAGTAGACGTCTTCTATTTCTTTCATTGCTGATGGAAGAAGATTCTCATAATATGAATATAATTTCTAAATAATCTTGGCGGACATTGGAGAAGACAACAATTTTTATCTAATACGCAATTGGTCATACCTATAAAAGAAGAGGGATCCCTGTAACGCCCCAGGATCGCCCTCCAGACCTGACGGTTAATCCCACTATACCAACACGAGTCTTTTCTAGCGCGCTTTGCCCTCCAGACCTGACGGTTAATCCCACTGTACTAACACGAGTTGGTCATACCTATAAAAGAAGAGGGATCCCTGTAACGCCCCAGGATCGTCCTCCAGACCTGACAGTTAATCCCACTGTACCAACACGAGCCTTTTCTAGCGCGCTTTGTCCTCACTCACGCGCACCCTGAGAGACTTCCCAGGGGGTCACCCATCCCACTTCTACTCCAGGCCAAACACGCTTAACTTTGGAGTTTCGATGAGAGGGCTTTCAGAAAAGAAGATGCACCTTGTTGGTATGAGTTTACCAATCAAATCTATTGAGCTTTCCTAGGTAGTCTCATAATTTGGGGTGTTACAATCCCAAAGCACTCACTCGCTAACAAAGCCTCTAAATAACTGCTCAGAAAGGCCTACCTATTTTTTTCCCAACCTGTCACTTGCTCGTCCCTCTCTCGGCTCTTTTTGTTTTGTTTTGTTTTGTTTGTTCACCGCCCCCTTTCTGGCATTAGATCTCAAAAACTTAGATTCCACGTCCTTAGGTTGTACTCTTTTCAAGCGTGGAAACCTCAAAATCAGAAATAGTAGGATTAAGTCTCATAATAATAATAATAATAATAATAATAATAAATATGTCGAAATTGGTATGATTTTAATCTTTTTTTTTTTTTGGGTCAACAAAACAGAAAGAGAAAGACAGGCCTTAATTATTTCTATTTATTTTATTCTTATTGTGCATTTCTTTCCTTTCCTTATTTACTTTGCCTTTTTAATCTATTTGTGATAAGACTCCTTCCATTTTCTTCCCTTTATTAATAAGAGGCTTCATGAAAAAAATTATTTAAAAAAAATAAAAATTAAAAAAAAATAAAAATTCAAAGCCAAAAGCAGATCTATTTGTACACAGATTCTGGAATAAAAACAAGGGATTCGATATTGACACCCTAAAATTTGATAAGTTGACCCCATTATTTTTTGCACAAAAAAAGACATATTTGAAAAGAGAAAAACAACCCTCTTATAAATTTGATTTAAACATTAAAAAAATTACATCTCATTTTCCTCCCAAAACCTTCAAGAGCCAGCTCAAAACAAAACCCAATAATGAAGGATGCTAGTATAAACAAAATGAATGATACAAGTTTTCTCTACAATTTGCAGTGTTACAATATCACATTGCTATTTCTGTTCTTTTTTCATTACTTTTTGGTCATAAATTGGTTTATTATGGTTCATTGTCGGGGTTGTGTTCGAACTGGTAATGATCAACATAAACAGGTTGTACGGAACTTTTTTTTTCCGATCATATCATAATTTCTGTCAAAAAATAGTCTGTTTGTACCAAAATTTCGAACATGGATTTCAAGTTCAAAATTTTGCTCGGAACAGTATGTTTTTTGGTTAAAAAACCGACCGTTAAAATCCAAACATTAGACATTTGTTCTATAAAAATTCTCGAACATACTACATTTGTTCTAAAATCATTTTCGAACATTACACATTTGTTCAAAAAAAAAAAAATTTTTGAACACTGCTTCATTGTTCGTGAAACCAGAGTCGAACCCTACGGTATATTTCTTTCTTTTTTTTTTTTTGTTTGAAGGACCACCAATTTTTACATATAAGAGACTTAATCTAGATGTTTGATTGCTTATTATGATCCATCTTCTTCTGTTTTTTTTTTCAAAATATTTTTAAAAAAAAAAGCTCTTACACTTCAGTTGAGTCATTTTTTGTAATTTTTTCTTCTCATTTGTTCTTCATTTTTTTTACCTTTCTTTTCTTCTTACTTTTCCGTACGTTTTCTTCATTTTTTTACCTTTGTTTTATTTTATAATTTCTTTTTGTTTATATTATATATTGGGGATGGGGTGGGTAAAGTGGGTAGTTTATGGGTTGATTTAATAAAATCCTAATATATTTAAAATATAATTGAGGTGTTCTTATCCATTGGGTCAACTCATCAAAATTTTGGAGTGCAAATATCTAGCCCTTAAAAACAAACAAGAAAATATATGCCTCATTTGGAAATTTTCATCTTTGGTCCACTGTATTGGCCACATTCCAGAAAAAAAAAGTATGTGATATTGACCATCATCAAATAACGTCTATTAAATTGGCCAGTTCATCAAAAAAAGTCCAAAAAAAGCCCAAAAAAAGCCAGATCATTTTTTTTTGCTGACGTGACGTGATTAAATACTTTCTTATCATTTTTATTTATTTTAAAAATTAAAGTGAAAATAACAAACTGGAAAAATATTCATTTTGGTCCATTATATACGTGAAATTGGTTATCGTTAAATCATATCTGCTAAGTTAACTAATTGATCAAAAAAAGTCCAAAAACCTGTTTTGGATTTTTTTTTCTTTCTGACATTGCATGATTCTATATTATTTTATTATTTTTTTAATATAATATTGAATTGATGACAAAAACTGTTTTTGCTGTTATTTTTCTTTTCATTCAATCAAATTAATAAAATCTTAATTAATAAGAAAAAAAATCAGTGATAAATATATAAACATAAATAAATCTCAAGAAACTATATAATTAATATAATAATTATATGATTTTTTTGTTATTAATATTTTAAATAATAAAAAATTAATAAACTTGGAGATAAATACAAAAATATAAACGAATCTTAAAAAATAATAAAATACATAAAAAATTTATGAGAAAATCTCTTATAAATAATTTTTAAATTTTCTATATTTATTATATATTTTTTAATATTTATATTATATTTTTATATTTATAAATAATTTATATTAATTTCTTATTAATTTAAATTTTATTAATTAGATTAACGGAAAGATAAAAGAAAATAGAAAAAAAAAATAGAGAACAAAACAAGTTTTTATTTTTAATTTAATTTTTATAATTATAAAAAATTTATAAGAAAATATAGAATAATAATCATATCATCAAAGATTTTTAGACGTTGTTTGAAAATGGTCAATGTCAAGTATCTTTTTTAAAATATGATCAATATAATAATATTGCAAAATGAATTTGCTTCAATTTTTTAATTCAAACTTAATAATTAGAAATAAGAAAAAATATAATAAAGTATTGAATCATGTATAATTCGATCAATGTAACGGAACAAAAATTATTTTTTTCTCAAATCACTTCCAAATCTGAATTCGTCATTTTCCCATCTTCCCCACAGTGCACACACAACTTACTCGATGAACGGTGATTAATGACGCAAGAACAGGTTCGGGCGGCTAAGCTTGTGAGTGGTGTTGGGTCTGATCTCGGGATTTTCGACCGTGGGCTAAGAGGTTCTAATTGAGGTGGATATGGCCTACGTCGATGGAGATTCTCCAACCAAGAGACGGTGGTTCGACGTTAATTTTTCGGATTTGATTTGCCTGAAGATGAGTTGGGACTTCGAGATTCATGGGGATTTCCGGTGGGTTTTAGGCTTGTTGTTTTCTAGCGATTTGGTGTTCGAGCTTTCATCTTTTATAGCGGCCGACGGAATTCAGGCGGAGTGATTGCTTGCTGATTTAACAATTTGGGGATGATGGAGTAGGGTTTGAAGAAGATGGTTGGGAAGAGGTATTTTTGAAAATTGTTGTTTAAATCTTCAAAAGAAAACGCAGGCTCTGGGTTTAAATCGCTGTGCGGCTACTATTCGTTCATTTTCGGCAGACAAACAGACTTACAAAAATGGGAATCCTCTGAATCATTCAAAATCTACTCCCTAACTTGAAACCCGTAAATTTACTCCGAGGCTTGTCGGCAATTTGAAGCTGCCAAACAGATCATAATCCTCCCTGAACCCCCACCTGCCACGCTGGCTCCAAGGTGATAAGATTTATCATGTTTGATTATGAAAAAGGCAGCGGTGGTGATTGCTATTGGGAGGCAATCATTGGCCCAGGTTTCACTATTCTTTAATTGCCTTCTTTTTAGCGATGACCGCGCATCTTCACTTTGCATCAGCAACAACCAGGCGTCGCTGATACTTGTTTGTTGGAGTAGGATTTGTGCTGACTTTTAAATCCTTGGTGAAATTGTACCAGACCTTGGTCTGAGGTTCGAATCATGCCCTATCACATTCTATTTGACTGTATATAAATAAACAATACAATATTCGATTCATAGTGTTGCAATAAAAATACAACCACATTACTTTTGTACAAGAATCTTTTCCTTGTCAAGGTATGGAACCTAGCTATTCTAAGTAAAAAATAAAAAATGAAGGTGTGTCCATGTCAAAGAATCTTATGAACAACAAAGGGGTATGAAATTAATCTATTTAGCTGAAGAAAGAAAAGGCTCCTCGATCTGGTTTTCCATCCATTCTTGATRGTCGCCAACATATCTGCACCAGAAAGGATGCTCCCTCCAAATTCTATCCATCTTTTCGATGGGTACGTTCTTAGTCTCCGGAAGTAGAAAGAATACGAAGGCCGTCATAAACGCAACCCACGCCCCGAAAAAGAAGAAAGTCCCCGACTTCAAGAGGCACAGAATGGCTAGGAATATCTGGCCAATAAGGAAACTAAAGAAGAAGCTAACGGCCACGGTTATGCTCTGCCCAGCGGACCTTATCTCCAACGGAAATATCTCGCTGGTAACCAACCAACCCAACGGGCCCCACGACAGTCCGAAGCCGGAAACATAAATGCAAATCAAGACCACGATTGTGATGTTGTACTCTTGGCTCAACGCGCCGCGATCCCCCAATTTGTCCGCTATAATTGCTCCGATCAGCATCTGAGAAACGAACATCTGAATCCCGCCAAAGAGGAATATGACCCTCCGTCCGACTTTGTCGACCACCAAGGACGAAAGGAATGTCGAGACTATGCCGAGGGACGTCGTGATCAACGAAGACATGATTGACGCGCTCTCGTCGGAACCGATCGTCCGAAACAAAATCGGGGCGTAGAACGAAATAAGGGCCTATATAAATTAGGGCCTATAACATGAAATAAAAAAGTCTGATATAAATTCTAGAAATATATAAATAGAAAAAAAGAGAAAAATGCGTTCTCCAAACCCCAACCTCTTGTTCGACGGCTGTGAACCGGTGAGAATTTCTTTAGCTTGAATTTATATTCCTTTTCTTTTATCTTCCGATTTTGTTTGTTGATTCAATTAGTAATTATTTGGTGTTTTGATTAATTGGAAAAGAATAGCCGGTGGACAACAGGAAACTAAGGACCAAAGGTTATGCTTCTTTTATTTTCCATATGTTTCCTCGCTTCCATGTTTTCCTTTTGAAGTTTTAAAGATTTTATGAGTTAACATTGAAAATAGAATAGACTTAAATTTTGGGGGAATTGCCAAATACTCCTCCTAAAAAAATGTGTTTGTCAAATACCCCAATTAATTTTAAAAAAATGTCAAAT
Organism: Phtheirospermum japonicum; assembly: GCA_014905375.1. Classification (NCBI taxonomy): domain Eukaryota; kingdom Viridiplantae; phylum Streptophyta; class Magnoliopsida; order Lamiales; family Orobanchaceae; genus Phtheirospermum; species Phtheirospermum japonicum. The sequence goes on from BMAC01002127.1 coordinate 39,523, forward strand.
ACTCCATACATAATTGTACAATTATCAATTTGGCCTTCCTTCCCATCAAAGTTCACTTATTCCTCTCCCATTCGAATCAGCCCTAATTCTCCTTCCTTCCGCCTTCATCGCCTTCAATTCGTGGGCTCTCTTCACCATCGCACAACACACGGTGTGAGTCTGCCGCCGCCGCCAGGCCGCCCTGGCAAACGCTCTCGAATTGAGCGTCGGCCACAGTCGAAGAAGTTGCCCAGGGAGGTGGACAAAATTCGACTCAGATTCGAGCGCGTTGGCCTTGACATGATCTGCAATACCTGTCAACATTATATCCGCAAATCCGACAGACTTCTGATTTTGTGCCACTTTTACTCATCAGATGTATGCTTTTTCCCCCCTCTCATGCCCTAATTCCCAAACTTTATTTATTTCTAATCTGTTATCCTCAGATGAATAATAAAGGTCTTCGATAAAGGCTCATAAACTTCCATTAATTCTGAAGCATCTTTTATTTCTGCTCCTGTTTACTGTTTACTTTTGTTATTATTTGATCTTTAATTTGTTATGATTTGATGGATAAATTAGGGATCTGTGAACAAAATATCAACTGGTAAATGGAATTGTTATATTAATATATGTCTATATATAGACATACATACATGTATTTTCCGAATTGAGAATGACATTTTCCTGAATTTATCAAACTGGCTGGAATTACCAGCACCTATTGCCTTTTGGATTTTGATTTTCTAGGTATTTATTCCTGTTCGAACCGAGTTGGTAAGTATAAAGAAAACGAGTGTTTTTATTTTTATTTTTATTTTACTACTTTTTTGGCTACTGTATTTGAGTTTGGACTGGCTTGTTAGAGATAAAAGAACACAAGGGTAACTTAATATTGCTACTGTTTATAYWGACATGTTAAAGATTAAAGGAAAACAACTTTAAATTAATGTGGGCGACGGGGATCGTTTTCCTTAAAGTGGTGGATCACTTAGTGGGCAACCACAGGTCATTTTTCTGGACGGTCTGGGGCGGGTCGAGCATCGGTCTCAAGAAGCTCACGGGCTTTGTTCTCATGAAATGGGCCGTGAGGGACGCTTTGTCCCAGCTGATGGGGATTGTATTCTTTGGGGAGATTGAGGATCACTATGTGCTTTACAAGGTTTTCTTGCGGATGAAACTTATGYCGTTTGCCAACATAGCGCCGTGGGTGAGAGGGTACGAGTGGGATAGCGCTGGTTTTATCGTGACGTGGTTCTTGAGTGATTTGATTCTCGGGTTCATATTTGCGGTAGATTCTTGGGTGGCGATCGTGGAGTCGAGGAGAGACGGGAGGGATATCGTTAAGGAAGGGTGTCATTTGTTGGTAACGTTGTTTGGGCCGGCTTTTGAGATAAGGTGGTTAGAAGCGATTGTTTGTGGGTCGGTCGGGAGGTGGTTGTTGAGGAGGGTTTTGGGGGATTTACTCGCCATAGGTTTGCAGTCGTTGATGGAGGTTTATTTCTTGGTGGGTTGGTTGGTGTTTTACTTTGCGGCGAGGCACAAGGACGATGCATTGGTTGGAAGAACGTTTGGACGGAGAGAATTGGAAGGTTTTCTTGAGTTGATAGGTGATAGATACCCTTTTTTAAAAAAAATAAAATAAAATTGGTTAGTTAATTAAAAAGGGAAAAAATAAAAAAAGGAAAAAAAATATGTTGCAAGTTGAGTTGTTGGACCAAAAGTTGGCAACTTGCTCGACTGCGTTGTATAATAGAGAGGTAATAAATAGTTTGGTGCTTTTTTGTTGTTCAAATTGGGATGAGATTTGAATTAGCACTGTGATTGTTCGGTGATGCCATTATCTGCTTTGTATGTATGATGAGAGTTATTGTGAATCAACAACGTCTGATTTTTGATAGAGTGCAGCATAAAGTTGCTAAGACTATTTGGTTATTAGCAGGGATGTGGTTGGTTTCAATATTTGCTACAGCTTAGTTCTATATATACTTGGGCCATTAGTTTCCTTGTGCTATATTAATCTCTACAGGCATTCTACTACAATTTGATTGTGCGTGTTTTTGGGTAAAAGTCTTGCATGTCACATTCTATGAGTGAAATGCATGAACGAGATCGAAAAAATATATATTATGGGCAGCCAAGAAACCATTATTGATCATCTTATATCTTTTACGCTTTTAAATTGTTTGGAATTGGGAGGAATATTGGGGGATTGTCATGTGCTATACCCGTTTTAATTATTGAACTTGGAGGTGAACTTTTTTAATTAATTGATTTGTATCATGTTGTTTATGGGTTTGTCTTGTCAAGTGTTTGTTAATTTGATTATTTGTATCATTGTCTAAACTTAGCTTCTTTCTTTTCTTTTTTTTTCTTGACAGTGCCATGAGGTGAATGGTTTCATTATGCTTGTGTTGGGCTCACTCGCGGGACAAGATTTAAAGGAAAATGGTAATGTCCAACATGCAGACAATTATCAAACTGATGCATGCGTGCATGGTAGTCTGGGTCATTACTCATTATATGATTGATTAATCACTTTACTCATTATATGTTTGTGGAGTATGTGTGTTTGTGCTCTGAAGTATTGGTTTTCTATATGTGGAGTATGTGTTTTTGTGCTATGAAGTATTTTGTTTTCTTTTTGTGGAGTATGTGTGTTTGTGCTCTGAAGTATTGGTTTTCTGTTTGTGGAGTATGTGTGTTTGTGCTCTGAAGTATTGGTTTTCTATATGTGGAGTATGTGTTTTTGTGCTATGAAGTATTTTGTTTTCTGTTTGTGTAGTATGTGTGTTTATGCTATGAAGTATTGGTTTTCTATATGTGGAGTATGTGTTTTTGTGCTATGAAGTATTTTGTTTTCTGTTTGTGTACTATGTGTATTTATGCTCTGAAGTATTGGTTTTCTGTATGTGGAGTATGTGTTTTTGTGCTATGAAGTATTTTTTTTTGTGTGTGTGTTTTTTGTAACGTGATAAGAGACGTTTGTTGAAAGCCAAGTATTGTGCAACACTTCTCTTGAGTGATGTCAATCACATGAAGAATCAGTTGGAGAAAGATGTACTCGATTTCTCCAATTCCAGGAAGTAGAGGAGTTGGCAATGGGCGAAAAAACATGTCTTGGTTCTTGTGCGTTTTCTAGGAAGTATTTGTGAAGTTTTTAGTCTTTGACATGTTAGGTCTCTGCACGTACAATTGTTGTAGTGTTTTGCAAGTTGTGAAATGTAAAATTTGATGGTATTAGGTTGTGCATACCAATGTGTTGGTTCTTGTACTGCGAGGTATCGATATTTGTTATACAATGTAGGGGTATTTCAAACCTAATGACATGTGTTGGTGTTTAACATGAATAGCTTAGCTCCTTTGCTTCTTTCTTTTTCTCTTCTTTCTGCTCTGTATTTCTTTTTTAAGTGGTAGGTGACGTCGTAACTAAGAAGTATTAGGTTTTTTTTACACTGCAAGAAACCAATACTCCCATACACAATAACCAATACTCTTCTGTTCAGAAACTAATATACTAACCAAGATCCTAGTGTTTGTAATGCGATGTGCTGCTAGTGGACAAAAAAAAAAAAAAAAAATCTCGTCGGAAAATTTTTCGGCGGGCGGGCGGCGGCGGCAGCGGCGGCGGCGGCAGGTGGTGGCAGCAGGTGGTGGACCATTTTATTATTATTATTATTATTATTATTATTATTATTATTATTATTAGATTTATTATTAATAGTAAGGGTATTGTGGTATATTCATATCACAATTTTGGACTATTTGGCAAAAAGGAGGGACCATTTGACTTAAATCTACAAGTTGGATTATTTGACAAATTCATGTATGTTTCAGGGAGTATTTGGCAATTCCCCCTAAATTTGTATGATTTATATTATTTGATATATTGGTGCTGTTGGTTCGTACATGATGTTGCCCTTACACACTGCGCAGCAAGTGCCCTTATAAGAAAAATCTATATTCCATTCGTAGTATTGCAATAAAATATTCTTTCAATGCACAACCATATTAACCTTTTGTACAAGAATCTTTTCCTTGTCAAGGTATGGAACCTAGTTATTCTAAGTAAAAAATAAAAAATGAAGGTGTGTCCATGTCAAAGGAATCTTATGAACAACAAAGGGGTATGAAATTAATCTATTTAGCTGAAGAAAGAAAAGGCTCCTCGATCTGGTTTTCCATCCATTCTTGATCGTCGCCAACATATCTGCACCAGAAAGGATGCTCCCTCCAAATTCTATCCATCTTTTCGATGGGTACGTTCTTAGTCTCCGGAAGTAGAAAGAATACGAAGGCCGTCATAAACGCAACCCACGCCCCGAAAAAGAAGAAAGTCCCCGACTTCAAGAGGCACAGAATGGCTAGGAATATCTGGCCAATAAGGAAACTAAAGAAGAAGCTAACGGCCACGGTTATGCTCTGCCCAGCGGACCTTATCTCCAACGGAAATATCTCGCTGGTAACCAACCAACCCAACGGGCCCCACGACAGTCCGAAGCCGGAAACATAAATGCAAATCAAGACCACGATTGTGATGTTGTACTCTTGGCTCAACGCGCCGCGATCCCCCAATTTGTCCGCCATAATTGCTCCGATCAGCATCTGAGAAACGAACATCTGAATCCCGCCAAAGAGGAATATGACCCTCCGTCCGACTTTGTCGACCACCAAGGACGAAAGGAATGTCGAGACTATGCCGAGGGACGTCGTGATCAACGAAGACATGATTGACGCGCTCTCGTCGGAACCGATCGTCCGAAACAAAATCGGGGCGTAGAACGAAATAACGGTAATGCCCGTCATCTGTTGGAAGAACGGAATAGCTACGGCCATTACGAGATACGGCCGGTATGACCTCTTGAGGATTTTCTTGAACGGGTGCTTGATTTGTGCGGAGTTGTAATTTGCAACCAGGAGATCGTCGAGCTCTGCCTCGACATCATCGACGCCTCGGATCTTTTGCAGCAATCGCTTGGCGATCTCGGTGTCGCGGCCTTGCTGGATGAGGCTGTTGGGGGTCTCAGGCAGGAAAAGCGTCCCTAGGATGAGAATGGAGGCGGGGGCCACGGCGGTGGCCAGGGAGATGCGCCACCCCCAGTCGGTGCCGATGGTGGAGGTGCCGTAGTTGATGAGGAAGGCTGCTGTGGTCCCCACGCTCAGAAAGCTCTGGAAACCGAAGTTGAAGGCTCCTCTGTATCTGGAGGGGCCATTTCGGAGAGGTAGAGTGGGACCGCCTGGTTGGCGAAACCGACGCCGACTCCGAGCAAGAGGCGGCCTAGCATGAGAGTGTAGAGGCCTTGGGCAGCGCCCCCGATGGCAGCGCCCAGCAGGAATGCGATGCCGCCGACGATTATGGAGCACCTGCGGCCGTAGTCCCTAGTGATCCGGGAAGCCAAGAAGGAGGCGAAGAGGCCGGATATATAGATGGAGGACGAGAAAGCAGTCAACAGCTGGCTGTCGAATTTGCAGTAGTTGCTCACCTCTGCATCCTCCTTCATGTTACTGTAAACCCCGGGAAGAATTTCTTCAGGAATGGGTCCATTGAAGTCACTCCACCTTCACACACCAAATATCATGTTTATTTCTTTTTTTTTTTTATTCAATTCAACTCATCTCGATCGACTTTCATATTTCCTAGGAAAGTCCACAATTCCAATTTTCCACAATAACACTAACTATATAATATTATCTGTATCTCATCAAAAATTATACAAATCCCAAATTAACGAGCCAAAATCATGCCAAGTTGAACATTAATAGAAAAATTACCAGTAACTCCAGTATCATAGCCAAAGAGCAATCCTCCAGTTGCTGCAATGATACAGGCAAGCAAAACTGATCCTGTGATCTTGCCATTGTACTGTGCCCTATCTGCTTTGTTAATGCCTACGCCGATCGCCATTGATGATGGACGTTTCTTTCTCAAGGTTGGTTTGCTTTTTTCTTCTGAAGTGAGAATGAAAATGCTGATATTTTAATTTGTACGGCTGACATCTACCTATATT